>QNTS01006658.1:0-11110 GCA_003317085.1 Hucho hucho | reverse complement strand
TCTGAAGTTTGCCAATGAACATCTGAATGATTCAGAGGACAACTGGGTGAAAGTGTTGTGGTCAGATGAGACCAAAATGGAGCTCTTTGGCATCAACTCAACTCGCCGTGTTTGGAGGAGGAGGAATGCTGCCTATGACCCCAAGAACACCATCCCCACCGTCAAACATGGAGGTGGAAACATTATGCTTTGGGGGTGTTTTTCTGCTAAGGGGACAGGACAACTTCACCGCATCAAAGGGACGATGGACGGGGCCATGTACCGTCAAATCTTGGGTGAGACCCTCCTTCTCTCAGCCAGGGCATTGAAAATGGGTCGTGGATGGGTATTCCAGCATGACAATGACCCAAAACACATGGCCAAGGCAACAAAGGAGTGGCTCAAGAAGAAGCACATTAAGGTCCTGGAGTGGCCTAGCCAGTCTCCAGACCTTAATCCCATAGAAAATCTGTGGAGGGAGCTGAAGGTTCGAGTTGCCAAACGTCAGCCTCGAAACTATGACTTGGAGAAGATCTGCAAAGAGGAGTGGGACAAAATCCCTCCTGAGATGTGTGCAAACCTGGTGGACAACTACAAGAAACGTCTGACCTCTGTGATTGCCAACAAGGGTTTTGCCACCAAGTTCTAAGTCATGTTTTGCAGAGGGGTCAAATACTTATTTCCCTCGTTAAAATGCGAATCAATTTCTAACATTTTTCACATGCGTTTTTCTGGATTCTTTTTGTTGTTATTCTGTCTCTCATTGTTCAAATAAACCTACCATTAAAATTATAGACTGATCATTTCTTAGTAAGTGGGCAAACGTACAAAATCAGCAGGGGATCAAATACTTTTTTCCCTCACTGTATATATATATAAATACATACACACATCGACATTCTGTGTGCATGAAGGTGACAAATGCAGTGCTTTCTGGTGCAATTAGGGTTAGGTGACTTGCTCAAGGGCACATCGACAGATGTTTCACCATGTCGGCTCTGGGATTCAAACTAGTGACCTTTTGGTTGCTGGCTCACCTCTCTAACCGCTAGGCTACCTGCCGCCCCCAAGAATAGTACTGAATCTCTCACTACAGTTCAGCTTCATAGATATACTATATATGATACACTATATATACAGCAGCAGTATGTGGACACGTTCCTCAACTTAGTGGATTCAGCTATTTCAGCCACACCCATTGCTAACAGGTGTATATAAAATCGAGCATACAGCCATGCAATTTCCGACTTCGACTGTAGGTACTCACACGACCAACGGACATGGGAACAATAATCGACAGACCAATGGGGAAACAAAGGGCACAATTATACAAACACATTCAGTGAGGAATTGGAACCAGGTGTGTGTAATGACACAGTTCAGTGCAACATAGAACGCATAGCACTGTATAACATAGCACTGTATAACATAGCACTGTATAAAATAGCACTGTATAACATAGCACTGTATAACATAGCACTGTATAAAATAGCACTGTATAACATAGCACTGTATAACATAGCACTGATATTGTATCGTGACATATTTTATCGTGACATATTGTATCGTGACATATTGTATCGTGATATTTTATCGTGACATATTGTATCGTGACATATTGTATCGTGACATATTTTATCGTGAGTATAACATAGCACTGTATAACATTGCACTGTATAAAATAGCACTGTATAACATAGCACTGTATAAAATAGCACTGTATAACATAGCACTGTATAACATAGCACTGCATAACATAGCACTGCATAACATAGCACTGTATAACATAGCACAGTATAACAGTATAGCACATGGAGAATTAGAGCACCTCCTCCCAGCTGCCCACGGCACTGAGGCTATGAAACACTGTCACCACCGATAAATCCACGATAATTGAGAATTTCAATAAGCATTTTTCTACGGCTGGCCATGCTTTCCACCTGGCTACCCCTACCCTGGTCAACTGCCCTGCACCCCCCACAGCAACTCGCCCAAGCCTCCCCCATTTCTCATTCACCCAAATCCAGATAGCTGTTGTTCTGCAAGAGCTGCAAAATCTGGACCTCTACAAATCAGCCGGGCTAGACAATCTGGACCCTCTCTTTCTAAAATGATCTTCCCGAAATTGTTACAACCCCTATTACTAGCCTGTTCAACCTCTCTTTCGTATCATCTGAGATCCCCAAAGATTGGAAAGCTGCCGCGGTCATCCCCATCTTCAAAGGAGGAGACACTCTAGACCCAAACTGCTACAGACCTATATCTATCCTACCCTGCCTTTCTAAGGTATTCAAATGCCAAGTTAACAAACAGATCACCAACCATTTTGAATCCCACCGTATCTTCTCCGCTATGTAATCTGGTTTCCGAGCTGGTCATGGGTGCACCTCAGCCACGCTCAAGGTCCTAAATGATATCATAACCACCATCGGTAAGAGACAATACTGTGCAGCCGTATCCATCGACCTGGCCAAGGCTTTTGACTCTGTCAATCACCACATTCTTATCGGCAGACTCAACAGCGTTGGTTTCTCCAATGACTGCCTCACCTGGTTCACCAACTACTTCTCTGATAGAGTTCAGTGTGTCAAATCGGAGGGCCTGTTGTCCGGACCTCTGGCAGTCTCTATGGGGTGCCACAGGGTTAAATTCTCGGGCCAACTCTCTTCTCTGTATACATCAATGATGTCGCTCTTGCTGCTGGTGATTCTCTGATCCACCTCTACGTGACCTGTACGCTCTTATTGGCTGGCCCTCGCTTCATACTCGTCGCCAAACCCACTGGCTCCAGGTCATCTACAAGTCTTTGCTAGGTATAGCCCCGCCTTATCTCAGCTCACTGGTCACCATAGCAACACCCACCCGTAGCACGCGCTCCAGCAGGTAAATTTCACTGATCATCCCCCAAAGCCAATTCCTCCTTTGGCCACCTTTCCTTCCAGTTCTCTGCTGCCAATGACTGGAACGAATTGCAAAAATCACTGAAGCTGGAGACTCATACCTCCCTCACTAACTTCAAGCACCAGCTGTCAGAGCAGCTCACAGATCATTGCACCTGTACATAGCCCATCTGTAAATAGCCCATCCAACAACCTCATCCCCATACTGTATTTATTTGCACCCCAGTATCTCTACTTGCACATTCATCTTCTGCACGTCTATCACTCCAATGTTTAATTGCTATATCGTAATTACCTCGCCACTATGGACTATTTATTGCCTTACCTCCCTTATCTTACCTCATTTGCACACACTGAATATATACGTTTTCTACTGTATTATTGACTGTATGTTTGTTTATTCCATGTGTAACTCTTTGTTGTTGTATGTGTCGAACTGCTTTGCTTTATCTTGACCAGGTCACAGTTGTAAATGAGAACTTGTTCTCAACTGGCCTACCTGGTTAAATAAAGGTGAAATAAAAAAATGTAATAAAATAACATAGCACTGTATAACATGGCACTGTAACATAGCACTGTAACATAGCACTGTATAACATAGCACTCTAACATAGCACAGTATAACATAGCACTGTATAACATAGCACTGTATAACATAGCACTGTATAACATAGCACTGTATAACATAGCACTGTAACATAGCACTGTATAACATAGCACTGCATCGAAATAGAGTTGAAACATACTTTCACATAAATACTGTTTTGGAGATGTAGCACTGTAGCTCTAAATAGGAACAAATATACAGTATATATATACACACACAAGCACACAAGTATGCACACACGCACAAACAGTTCAGCTATAACATACAGCTGTAAAAAGAGGCAGCAGTAGAATCAAAGCTTGTGTGTAGGGTTAGGGGTTAGGGGTTAGGCTTGTGGTTAGGGGTTAGGGTTAGGGTTAATGTTAGGGGTTAGTGTTAGGGGTTTGGTATTTTGGAATTGTATTAGGATCCCCATTAGCTGTTGCAAAAGCAGCAGCTACTCTTCCTGGGGTCCACACAAAACATGAAACATGACATAATAGACAAGGACTGTAAGGTTCTGCTTTTCTTTTCTTAGCCAACCTTGTGTTCTTTTTCTGTGTGTTCCTGAACGTAGCCCTGTTTCATTTTGTTCTGGAACGTAGCCTTGTCTTTCATTTTTGTTCATTGATTTCACCTGTGTTTGTTTCTCACCTGGTCCCATCAGCTCTCTATTTAGTTCAGTTCTTTCTGTTTGTATGGTTGTGAGATATTGTTTGTTTTTGACTGCCTACCTGTGTTTGACCATTGCCTGCGACCACGATTCCTGCCTTCTGTGAAGGCTTAATAAACACCTGCCGCGCTCTGCGTTTGAATCTACACCTTTTTCTCCCTGAGTATTCATTACAAGGACAGCTCTGTTTTTTGAAACCAGTTTTGCTGTTCATTTGAGCAATATGAGATGTAACGGAGTTCCATGCAATAATGGCTCTATGAAATACTATACGCTTTCTTGAATTTGTTCTGGATTTGGGGTCATGTCTAGTGGGGTAAGTGTGTGTGGCAGAGTTATGTGTAAGTTGACTATCCAAACAATTTGGGATATTAAACACATTGTTTCTTATTAAAAAAAAGTGATGCAGTCAGTCTCTCCTCAACTCTTAGACTGGCATGCATAATGTTTATATCAGCCCTCTGATTACAATGAAGAGCAAGACGTGCCGCTCTGTTCTGGGCCAGCTGCAGCTTTACTAGGTCTTTCCTTGCAGCACTCGACCACACGTATTGGCAATGATCAAGATAAGACAATACTAGAGCCTGCAGGACGTGCTTTTTAGAGTGTGGTGTCAAAAAAGCAGAACATCTCTTTATTACAGACAGACCTCTCCCCATTTTTACAACCATTGAATATATATGTTTTGACCATGACAGTTTACAATCTAAGGTAACACCAAGTTATTTAGTCTCAACTTGTTCAACAACCACACCATTCATTACCAGATTCAGCTGATGTCTAGAACTTAGGGAATGATTTGTACCAAATACAATGCTCTTAGTTTTAGAGATGTTCAAGACCAGTTTATTACTGGCTACCCATTCCAAAACAGACTGCAACTCTTTGTTAAGGGTTTCAGTGACTTCATTAGCTGTGGTTGCTGATGCGTATATGGTTGAATCATCAGCATACATGGACACACACACTTTGTTTAATGCCAGTGGCAGGTCATTGGTAAAAATAGAAAAGAGCAGAGGGCCTAGAGAGCTGCCCTGCAGTACACCACTCTTTACATGTTTGACATTAGAGAATCTTCCATTAAAGAAAACCCTTTGAGTTCTATTAGATAGCTAGCTCTGAATCTACGATATGGCAGAGGTTGAAAAGCCATAACACATACGTTTTTTCAACAACAGGTTATTGTCAATAATATCAAAGGCTCCACTGAAATCTAACAGTACAGCTCCCACAATCTTCTTATCAATGTATTTCAACCAATCATCAGTCATTTGTGTCAGTGCAGTACATGTTCAGTGTCCTTCTCTATAAGCATGCTGAAAGTCTGTTGTTAATTTGTTTACAGAGAATAGCATTGTATTTGGCCAAACACAATTGTTTCCAACAGTTTGCTAAGAACTGGCAGCAAGCAGATAGGTCTGCTGTTAGAAATAGCAAAGGCCACTTTACCAATTTACAACGGAATTACTTTGGCTTCCCTCCAGGCCTGAGGACAAAGACTTTCCTCTAGGCTCAGATTAAAGAAATGACAGATAGGAGTGGCTATAGAGTCAGCTACCATCCTCAGTAGTCAGGAGGTTTTCATTATTGATCGATAAAAGTAATTTTTCCACTTCTCCCACACTAACTTTACAAAATTCTGACTTGCAATGCTTTTCTTTCATTATTTGTTTTTTTTTATGCATGATTACAATGGCTCACTGTTTGTTGTTGGCATTTCCCGCCTAACTTTTCCCACTTTGCCAATGAAGTAATCATTAAAATAACTGGCAACATCAAATGGTTTTGTGATGAATAAGCCATCTTTCTGTCATTGATCTTGGCTTCATAATACAGTTTCTTCTTCTTTTTGTTGAGTTTAGTCACATCATTTCTCAATTTGCAGTAAGTCAGCCATTCAGATGTGCAGCCAGACTTATTAGCCACTTGTCTTCCCCCATCTCTTTCAACCATACAGTTTCAATTCCTCCTCAATCCCTGGAGCCTTAACAGTTCTAACAGTCAGTTTCTTAACAGGTGCATGTTTATCAATAATTGGAGAAAGCAATTTCATAAATTCCTCAAGTGCAGCGTCTGGATGCTCCTTATTAATCACATCAGACCAACAAATATTTTTAACATCATCCACATAAGAGTCACAGCAAAATATTTTGTACGATTTCTTATACATTATTTTAGGCCCAGCTTCAGAATAATAACCATTATATTGTGATCACTGCATCCAATGGGTACGGATACAGCTTTAGAACAAAGTTTTACAGTATTAGTAAAAATGTGATCAATCCATGTGGATGATCTTGTTCCTCTAGTGTTTGTAAACACCCTGGTAGGTTGACTAATAACCTGAACCAGATTACAGGCACTGGTTACAGTGAGAAGCTTCCTCTTGAGCGGACAGCTTGATGAAAACCAGTCAATATTCAGGTCCCTAAGAAAGTAGATCTCTCTGTTTACATCACATACTCTATCAAGCATTTCACACATATTATTTAGATACTGACTGTTAGCACTTGGTGGCCTATGGCAACACCCCAAAAGAAAATGCTATAGATGTGCCAGGTGAACCTGCAACCACAACACTTCAATAACACTTGACACAAGATCTTCTCTAAGCATTACAGGGATATGGCTCTGAATATATACAGCAACACCTCCCCCATAAGCATTTCTGTCTCTTCTATAGATGTTATATCCTTGTATTGCTACTGCTGTATCATCAAATGATATATCTAAGTGAGTCTCAGAAATGGCTAATATTTGAATGTTATCTGATGTTAGCAAGTTATTGATTTCATGAACCTTATTTCTAAGGCTATATATGTTAATATGGGCTATTTTCAGCCCTGTCCTGGGTAGCTTATCAGACATAATATGAAAAACAATATACATTCAACAGTCCATTAATCAGTTGGTGTGTGTGTGTGTATGTGTGCTGCGGGGTTGAAGCTACGAACCCATAGGCTTGGCTCTCTCATCCCTTCCAGGTTTCTGGAAGGGTGGACAATGAGCCTGTCATAGCGGATGCATAGCGGATGTAAACAAACAAAACTCAAAAGTTAGCTAGCTACTAAGAAGCTTTCCTATACACTTTCAAATCAACAAACTTTCCAAAACGAACCAAGCAAACAAACCAAGCTCTCCATTGTTCCGTGTTCAACACCATCTGAAACAAGCCAACGTAGACCGGTGCTATTGTAGCCAACTGCTGTCCATCTGAAACAAGCCAACGTAGACCGGTGCTACTGTAGCCAACTGCTGTCCATCTGAAACAAGCCAACATAGGCCGGTGCTACTGTAGCCAACTGCTGTCCATCTGAAACAAGCCAATGTGGGCCTCAGCTACATAAGCTCTACTGTCTACTGCACTGTAAGCCAATGTAGGCTCTTACCCAGACACTGCTGAAACATGGGCACCTACCGTACCATTGCTGAAACATGGGCTCCTACCAACACACTGCTGAAACATGGGCTCCTACCCAGACACTGCTGAAACATGGGCTCCTCCCAACACACTGCTGAAACATGGACTCCGACCAACACACTGCTGAAACATGGGCTCCTCCCAACACACAGCTGAAACATGGGCTCCTACCAACACCATGCTGAAACATGGGCTCCTACCCAGACACTGCTGAAACATGGGCTCCTACTAACACACTGCTGACACATGGGCTCCTACCCAGACACTGCTGAAACATGGGCTCTACCTACACACTGCTGAAACAGGATATGAGTACAGGTTTGATATTTCCAGTTTCTGAACAGTTTTTGTGGGAGATGATCAACTATATTGTTACAGTAGAGGAAGAGTCTTCCTCCTATCAAGTTATTGGTTAGTTTACATTCCATACAGCCAGACACAGAGCAGAGTGAGGGTAGTCTGTTGACTAACATCACCACCAAAGCTTCAATCAACGGTAACGAAGAGAAATAACGCAGAATTATTGCTGTAAACAAAAAATAAATCAAATATCTTTTAAAGCACACCAACACAACAGCCACCCTCCTCACTGAAAGTGTACATTCACAAATAGTTGTTACATAAGAACAATGGCCTTAATTGCTCTCTAAATAAATAAATAAAACTAGCTGCCACCTTTCCAATTGAAACTTAACCATTGGCAATATTACATGTATTTTTAAATGCTGCTTTCGGGCAAGGTAGGGTCTGTCAGTCTTGTTTGGGTAATACATGGAGTTCTATCTCCAGATTCCTCTGTACTCTAATGGCCAGGATTGTTTGTTGGTTAAGATGCTGGATTGCATCTTACACTGGATTGAATACTGCATATTTAACTAGCTGGCTATTCAACACAGGGAGATAGAAAGAGGTCTCAACTCAATCAGATGCATGTAAAAATGCATATTGCCGTGAGTTCCTTCATAATGTTTATGATTACCTTTAAATCCACGTGTGGTTTAGTAGTAAACATTACCAAGTGAACCCCGCTGTGCGGTTTCCCCACCTCTGCAATTGATTGAATTCAAATCTGAGTATATGAATCCTTCATTCTCCAAGTATAAATCACATACAAGATATGACATGTATTAACAACATCTAGATTTATCTACCTAGCTATGACATTCTGTACTTACGGCGCCGACACGTTCTCAGGATGCTATGCAGTATTTAGTTTTTTTAGGGATTACTTCTTACATTGTTACCCCGGGAAATCTTAAGTTTTATTACATACAGCTGGGAGGAATTATTGGATATAAGAGCAACGTCAACTTACCAACATTACGACTTTCCCGAAGCGGATCCTCTGTTTGGTCCATCAACTAGGATAATAGACTGGATCCCAGCCGGCGACCCAAAACAACGGCGGCGGAGGAGAAGGGGTAGACGGAGCGGAGTTCTGGTCAGGCTCCGTAGACGGGCACATCGCACACCGCTCCCGAGTATACTACTTGCCAATGTCCAGTCTCTGGACAACAAGGTAGATGAAATCCGAGCAAGGATTGCCTTCCAGAGAGACATCAGATACTGCAACGTTCTTTGCTTCACGGAAACATGGCTCACTCAGGACACGTTATCTGAGTCGGTTCAGCCACATGGTTTCTCCACGCATCGCGCCGACAGAAACAAACATCTATCTGGTAAGAAGAAGGGCGGGGGGGTGTGTCTTATGATTAACGAGTCGTGGTGTGATCATAACAACATACAGGAACTCAAGTCCTTTTGTTCACCTGACATAGAATTCCTTACAATCAAATGCCGACCGCATTATCTACCAAGAGAATTCTCCTCGATTATAATCACAGTCGCATATATCCCCCCTCAAGCTGACACATTGACGGCACTGAAAGAAATTCATTGGACTCTATGTAAACTGGAAACCACATATCCTGAGGCTGCATTTATTGTCGCTGGGGATTTTAACAAGGCTAATCTGAAAACAAGGCTCCCTAAATTTTATCAGCATATTGAATGTGCGACCCGGGCCGGGAAAACCCTGGATCATTGTTATTCTAACTTCCGTGACGCATACAAGGCCATTCTCCGCCCCCCTTTCGGCAAGTCTGACCATGACTCCATTTTGTTGCTCCCAGCCTACAGACAAAAACTAAAACAGGAAACGCCCGTGCTACGGTCTGTTCAACACTGGTCCGACCAATCTGATTCCACGCTTCAAGATTGCTTCGAGCACGTGGACTGGGATATGTTCCGGATAGCATCAGACAACAACATTGATGTATACGCTGATTCGGTGAGTGAGTTTATTAGCAAGTGCGTCTGTGATGTTGTACCCATAGCAACTATTAAAACCTTCCCTAACCAGAAACCGTGGATTGATGGCAGCATTCGCGCAAAACTGAAAGCGCAAACCACTGCTTTTAACCAGGGCCCTCGGAGTGTGGTGTCAGGAAAATAACCTCTCAATCAACATCAACAAAACAAAGGTGATGATCGTGGACTTCAGGAAACAGCAGAGGGAGCGCCCCCCCTATCCACATCGATGGGAGGTGGAAAGTTTTAAGGTCCTCGGCATACACATCACGGACAAACTGAAATGGTCCACCCGCACAGACAGCTTGGTGAGGAAGGCGCAACAGCGCCTCTTCAACCTCAGGAGGCTGAAGAAATTCGGCTTGTCACCAAAAACACTCACAAACTTCTATAGATGCACAATCGAGAGCATCTTGTCGGGCTATATCACCGCCTTGTATGGCAACTGCTCCGCCTACAACCGTAAAGCTCTCCAGAGGGTAGTGAGGACTGCACAACGCATCACCGGGGGTAAACTACCTGCCCTCCAGGACACCTACTCCACCCGATGTCACAGGAAGGCCAAAAAGATCATCAAGCACAATAACCACCCGAGCCACTGCCTGTTCACCCCGTTATCATCCAGAAGGCGAGGTCAGTACAGGTGCATCAAAGCTGGGACCGAGAGACTGAAAAACAGCTTCTATATCAAGGCCATCAGACTGTTTAACAGCCATCACTAACATTGAGTGGCTGCTGCCAACATACTGACTTAAATCTCTAGCCACTTTAAATAATAGAAATTTGGATGTAACAAATGTATCACTAGCCACTTTAAACAATTTTGTATATAATGTTTACATATCCGACATTACTCATATCAAATGTATACACTGTACTCTATACCATCTACTGAATCTTGCCTATGCCGTTCGGCCATCGACTCAAATCTCTAGCCACTTTAATAATTAAAAAGTGGATGTAATAAATGTATGACTAGCCACTTTAAACGATGCCATTTATATAATGTTTACATATCCTACACTACTCATCTCACATGTACAGTGGGGCAAAAAAGTATTTAGTCAGCCACCAATTGTGCAAGTTCTCCAACTTAAAAAGATGAGAGAGGCCTGTAATTTTCATCATAGGTACACTTCAACTATGACAGACAAAATGAGAAAAAGAAATCCAGAAAATCACATTGTAGGATTTTTAATTTATTTATTTGCAAATTATGGTGGAAAATAAGTATTTGGTCA
>QNTS01006656.1:46121-59640 GCA_003317085.1 Hucho hucho | reverse complement strand
GTGACCAAATACTTATTTTCCACCATAATTTGCAAATAAATTCATTAAAAATCCTACAATGTGATTTTCTGGATTTTGTTTCTTCATTTTGTCTGTCATAGTTGAAGTGTACCTATGATGAAAATTACAGGCCTCTCTCATCTTTTTAAGTGAGAGAACTTGCACAATTGGTGGCTGACTAAATACTTTTTTTCCCCACTGTATATGGCAAATAGAAATCAAACTGGATAGACATCAGAGAAGTTGAGGGTAGAGGAAGAACAGGACTAAAAACAAACATTTAAAACTGGCCTTTAGACTAGCTGAGTATCTGGAGCATCAGCATTTGTGGGTTCGATTACAGGCTCAAAATGGATGAAAACAAAGAGCTTTCTTCTGAAACTCGTCAGTCTATTCTTGTTCTGAGAAATGAAGGCTATCCATGCAAGAAATTGCCAAGAAACTGAAGATCTCCCTTCACAGAACAGCGCAAACTAGCTCT
Source organism: Hucho hucho (assembly GCA_003317085.1). Classification (NCBI taxonomy): domain Eukaryota; kingdom Metazoa; phylum Chordata; class Actinopteri; order Salmoniformes; family Salmonidae; genus Hucho; species Hucho hucho. Next base: position 59,159 of record QNTS01006656.1, on the reverse strand, counting down.
AACCAGAATAGAAAAAGGAGTGGGAGGCCCCGGTGCACAACTAAGCAAGAGGACAAGTTCATTAGAGTGTCTAGTTTGAGAAACAGATGCCTCACAAGTCCTCAACTGGCAGCTTCATTAAATAGTACCCGCAAAACTCCAGTCTCAACGTCAACAGTGAAGAGGAACCTCCGGGATGCTGGCCAGTATCCGTGTTCTTTTGCCCATCCTAAGATTTTTTTTTTATTGGCCAGTCTGAGATATGGCTTTGTCTTCGCAACTCTGCCTAGAAGGCCAGCATCCCGGAGTCGCCTCTTCAGTGTTGACGTTAAGACTGGTGTTTTGCGGGTACTATTTAATAAAGCTGCCAGTTGAGGACTTGTGAGCTGTTTAAAGCTACAATAGTAATTTACAACAATAACAATAGCTACACTGTATTTCTGATCAATTTTATGTTATTTTAATTGACAAAACATGTGCTTTTCTTTCAAAATCAAGGACATTTCTAAGTGACCCAAAACTTTTGAACGGTAGTGTATGTATATATATATATACAGTGAGGGAAAAAAGTATTTGATCCCCTGCTGATTTTGTACGTTTGCCCACTGACAAAGAAATGATCAGTCTATAATTTTAATGGTAGGTTTATTTGAACAGTGAGAGACAGAATAACAACAAAAAAATCCAGAAAAACGCACATGAAAAATGTTATAAATTGATTTTCATTCAATGAGGGAAATAAGTATTTGACCCCCTCTCAATCAGAAAGATTTCTGGCTCCCAGGTGTCTTTTATACAGGTAACGAGCTGAGATTAGGAGCACACTCTTAAAGAGAGTGCTCCTAATCTCAGCTTGTTACCTGTATAAAAGACACCTGTCCACAGAAGCAATCAATCAATCAGATTCACAGGTTTCGAAGGCACGGACAGAGGTCCAGCCGAGCACAGGTGTTGTGGGCACAGACAGAGGTCCAAACGGGTACAGCTGTTAAGGCCACAGACAGAGACCCATCTGGTGGTGGAGTTGTCTACACAGGAGCGGAGGACTGATGCAGGTAAAGATGTGAGCTGGATGGTGGGGTGGGACCTCCATCTGATTGGCAGCATGTTCTTTTGCGTCACTCTGATTGGCAGCATGTTTTTTGTGTCACTCTTCATCGATCAAATCAAATCAAATTTATTCATAAAGCCTTTCTTACATCAGCTGATGTCACAGAGTGCTGTACAGAAACCCAGCCTAAAACCCCAAACAGCAAGCAATGCAGGTGTAAAAGCACGGTGGCTAGGAAAAACTCCATAGAAAGGCCAAAACCTAGGAAGAAACCTAGAGAGGAACCAGGCTGTGAGGGGTGGCCAATCCTCTTCTGGCTGTGCCGGGTGCAGATTATAACAGAACATGGACAAGATTTTAAAATGTTCATAAAACAGGCAGAACAGTTGAAACTGGAGAAGCAGCACGGCCAGGTGGACTGGGGACATCAAGGACTCATCAGGTCAGGTAGGCCTTGAGGAATGGTCCTAATGCTCACGTCCTCAGAGAGAGAGAGAGAGAGAGAGAGAGAGAGAGAGAGAGAGAGAGAGAGAGAGAGAGAATACTTAAATTCACACAGGACACCGGATAAGAGAGGAGAAATACTCCAGATATAACAGACGGACCCTAGCCCCCCCGACACATAAACTACTGCAGCATAAATACTGGGGGCTGAGACAGGAGGGGTCGGGAGACACATCGATGCCACCCAACATACCACAGAGCATTTTCAAAAACCCACTTGAAGGTCTCCTTCCTGCAAAGGTTGAATTGCATCTCGTGTTGACCCAACAAGTGTGCTTTGTTGCTGGGTTGCCCCCTCAGAGCAGTACAGTGCTGGCAAAATGTATCCGAAAATATAGCCCTGGTGTATTCTCTTTTAGAACTATGTCTCCTGAAATGGCAAGCATCCTTACTGTGAAAAATCGAATCAAATTAAATAAAATCAAATTTTATTAATCATATACAGTGGGGCAAAAAAGTATTTAGTCAGCCACCAATTGTGCAAGTTCTCCAACTTAAAAAGATGAGAGAGGCCTGTAATTTTCATCATAGGTACACTTCAACTATGACAGACGAAATTAGAAAAAGAAATCCAGAAAATCACATTGTAGGATTTTTAATTTATTTATTTGCAAATTATGGTGGAAAATAAGTATTTGGTCACATACAAACAAGCAAGATTTCTGGCTCTCACAGACCTGTAACTTCTTCTTTAAGAGGCTCCTCTGTCCTCCACTCGTTACCTGTATTAATGGCACCTGTTTGAACTTGTTATCAGTATAAAAGACACCTGTCCACAACCTCAAACAGTCACACTCCAAACTCCACTATGGCCAAGACCAAAGAGCTGTCAAAGGACACCAGAAACAAAATTGTAGACCTGCACCAGGTTGGGAAGACTGAATCTGCAATAGGTAAGCAGCTTGGTTTGAAGAAATCAACTGTGGGAGCAATTATTAGGAAATGGAAGACATACAAGACCACTGATAATCTTCCTCGATCTGGGGCTCCACGCAAGATCTCACCCCGTGGGGTCAAAATGATCACAAGAACGGTGAGCAAAAATCCCAGAACCACACGGGGGGACCTAGTGAATGACCTGCAGAGAGCTGGGACCAAAGTAACAAAGCCTACCATCAGTAACACACTACGCCGCCAGGGACTCAAATCCTGCAGTGNCACTGCAGGATTTGAGTCCCTGGCGGCGTAGTGTGTTACTGATGGTAGGCTTTGTTACTTTGGTCCCAGCTCTCTGCAGGTCATTCACTAGGTCCCCCCGTGTGGTTCTGGGATTTTTGCTCACCGTTCTTGTGATCATTTTGACCCCACGGGGTGAGATCTTGCGTGGAGCCCCAGATCGAGGAAGATTATCAGTGGTCTTGTATGTCTTCCATTTCCTAATAATTGCTCCCACAGTTGATTTCTTCAAACCAAGCTGCTTACCTATTGCAGATTCAGTCTTCCCAACCTGGTGCAGGTCTACAATTTTGTTTCTGGTGTCCTTTGACAGCTCTTTGGTCTTGGCCATAGTGGAGTTTGGAGTGTGACTGTTTGAGGTTGTGGACAGGTGTCTTTTATACTGATAACAAGTTCAAACAGGTGCCATTAATACAGGTAACGAGTGGAGGACAGAGGAGCCTCTTAAAGAAGAAGTTACAGGTCTGTGAGAGCCAGAAATCTTGCTTGTTTGTATGTGACCAAATACTTATTTTCCACCATAATTTGCAAATAAATTCATAAAAAATCCTACAATGTGATTTTCTGGATTTCTTTTCTTCATTTTGTCTGTCATAGTTGAAGTGTACCTATGATGAAAATTACAGGCCTCTCTCATCTTTTTAAGTGAGAGAACTTGCACAATTGGTGGTTGACTAAATACTTTTTTGCCCCACTGTACACTGGATACAGTGGGGTGTAAACAGTGCAATGAAATGCTTACTTGCAAACTACCTCTCAACATAGCCCTTATGTCATACCCCCTCCCACAAAACAAATGCTAACCTCCCCTGTTTTTGTAATGGTGAGAGGTCAGCATGTCTTGCGGGTATGATATTTGTGCGTCTGTAACTTTCTCACTCATCATTATTCACAATTCATCAGGACTATCCATAATCCTGGTAGCATCCACATTAATGTAGAAGTGTTTAGAAACATATTCTATTGTTATTTACAATAAGTCACTCCTAAATGACACAATACATTATTTACCAGTCATTTCTATTGGGCACAAAATAATCTGAAACACAACCAAAACAAACAGCAAATACATCCAACAAGTTTGTAGAGTCGCAAGCTTGATGTAATCAGTGCGTGCAATCGGACCAAATACTAAACTTTTGACTTCTTTAATAGACATAAGTGAATTTGGCACAATTCCTTTTGTCCCCTAAAATGGGGGGACTATGTACAAAAAGTGCTGTAATTTCTAAATGGTTCACCCGATATGTATGAAAATACCCTCAAATTAAAGCTGACAGTCTGCATTCTAACCACACATTCATTGTATAATTTGCTGGAGTACAGAGCCAAAACAACAACGAAACATTTCACTGTCCCAATACTTTTGGAGCTCACTGTATATTTAGTTTGTATTCCAACTCTTTGCTTCTCCTGAGATAGTCTGTTGATCATGACTCTCAGTTCATTACATTACACATAAGAGTCATTGGATGAAGGCGTCTTCTATACGGGGGAGTTTTGTTTAGAGCCCCGACGCTCTAAACAAACGGTTAAAATTATACACACCTTTATAGGATTAGTGTTACCTTACCACACGGCCATATCTCCATGTTACAGCTCGTCTCCTAAAAACTATGCATGAACGAAAGATGGACGCCACAAACATGTTATCACAAAAAAATATGGTTGCTCCAACTGTGTTAAAACAGTGTAGTGTAAGTGTGTATTTTGCATTTGAAATTATTTTTATGTGATTTTTGTTTCTAGAACCGTACCGGAACTGAGAATCGATTCACGTTTAGATGGAGTATTTGTCTGTTTTGGCTGCCAGAGCCAATTCACACCTTAAAAATAACCTTTAAGGTCCTTGGACTAAGGAGTAACGTTAGGCTCCTTTTGTCCATTATTGGGCTACCTCTCAACAGTGAAATATCAAAACATCAACAATAAAAGTAACAACAAAAACAAAACAAGGCAAGTGGTAAACAAATATTAAAAGGTATAAAAGTAGTAGTAAAACTAGCAGTAACAATATGTACTATGAAATGTGCTATGTCAACAAGTAGATAAAGTCAGCAGTACAAATAAATAGTCAATAATTATAGCAGCAGTTATGGGAGTGAGTGATTGTGCCATGGCTTTTGTGGAGCGATAGGTAACGATGCTTTGTGGGTGACAAGTAGTCGATGTGTTCAGACTTGAGCCCAGGTTGGGACAAGGAGAGGGACGGAAGCAATACTGTTACAGAGAGTCAGTGGAAATAGTCTCTTTTGGTGCAGGTGAACAGCAGGGTTTGCAGTTGGACAGCTAGGCTGTTCAACAGTCTTATGGCCTGGTGGTGGATGCTCTGTTATAGTCTTCCAGACGGAAGTGGAGACTGATTGATGTGGTGTACTCCTCAATGCCATCGGAAGAATCCCAGAACATGTTCCAGTCTGTGATAGCAAAACAGTCCTGTAGTTTAGCATCTGCTTCATCTGACCACTTTTTTATAGACCGAGTCACTGGTGCTTCCTGCTTTAATTTTTGCTTGTAAGCAGGAATCAGGAGGATAAACTGTGGTCGGATTTACCAAATGGAGGGCGAGGGAGAGCTTTGTATGTGGAGTGTGTGGAGTACAGGTGATCTAGAATTTTTTTCCCTCTGGTTGCGCATTTAACATGTTGATAGAAATTAGGTCAAACTGATTTAAGTGTCCCTGCATTAAAGTCCCCGGACCACTAGGAGCACCGCCTATGGGTGAGCGGTTTCCTGTTTGCTTATTTCCTTATACAGCTGACTGAGTGTGGTCTTAGTGCCAGCCTCTGTCTGTGGTGGTAAATAAACAGCCATGAAAAGTATAGATGAAAACTCTCTTGGCAAATAGTGTGGTCTACAGTTTATCATAAGATACTCTTCTTCAGGCGAGCAAAATATAGAGACTTCCTCAGATTTCGTGCACCAGATGTTGTTTACAAATATGCCCAGACCACCGCCCCCCCTCGTCTTACCGTCTTACCGTCTTACCGGAGTGTGCTGTTCTATCTAGCCGGTGCAGCGTATATCCCGCTAGCTGAATATCCATGTCATCATTCAGCCACGATTCCGTGAAACATAAGATGTTACAGTTTTTGATGTCCCGTTGGTAGGATATTCGTGATCATACCTCGTCTAATTTATTGTCCAATCATTGTACGTTGGCAAGTGATATTGACGGTAACGGCAGCTTTCGCACTCGCCTTCTGCGGATCCTTACGAGGCACCCCGCTCTGTGTCCTCTGTACCTGCGTCTCTTTCTCTTGCCAATGACGGGGATGTTGGCCTTGTCGGGTGTTCGAAGTACATCCTGTGCATTCAGGAGGACGTTCCCTAAGCAATATATAGGTCATTGTGATAACAGTTATAAGCTCAGGTACTGCTGGGATTCATACCCAGGTTCTCCTGTTTACAAGAAAGGTGCTTTCACCAGCTAACCCACAGTTCCCAAAAGATCTGCAATGCAGTTTGGCAAGCCCACTCTTTGAAGGAGGTGGATGGCAGTTGGCTCAAACATGTCCATTGCAATCTATGAAACTTGAAGAGTAATGTGGAAGTATAAGATGGTCCTTCGAATGCCACAATAAAAACGTTTTTATCGTGTTTGCCTATTTTCCATGTGTGCTATCTGTGCTTTGAATTCAAAACAGTTAACCCAAACTAAGCTAGCAGTGTCGTTAAAGGTTCTATTGAAAAATGTTTTCAGAATGTTATTTAATTACCTTCGAATAACCTATAATTTCCGTTCTCAGAACGTTAATAAAACCTCCCAGGAAAACTTTTAGGGAACCCCCCAAAACATTTCTCAGAACCTCCCTGCATTCTGTTCCCAGAACAGGCTACATTTGTATTTCCGTTGTCAGAATGTTTAAAAAACTTTACATTTTAACGGTCAGGAAACGTATGGCTACGTTCCCAGAACCAATGGGAAACCAAAAACATACATTCCCACAACTTCCAAGGAACCAAATGTGCTAGCTGGGTAAGGTTTCTTACATTCGTTGTCCTTCAAATCTCTACAACCCATCCCTATTTTTCATGAATTAAACAACATTTATTAATATCTGAAATATCTTAAACTTCCACCTTAATCTTTAAGTTTCATAGATTGCAATAAACACAGTTGAGCCAACTTGGGTTTAATTTCCCAAACATATAGCCTACAGATCAATGAAAGGTACATAACGATAGGTTCCTAGACAAATTGCACAATTCTACCCATCAGAGTAAGCTACTGTTGTATGCACATTTATTTTCTAGCCACGGGCATGCTGCATATCACTAAACAACAATAAATTGTTGATGTGGTTCTGCCAATTGATTCAATTTATTGCTTTTTAAAATAGTTCAATGTTGACTACAGACTTGGGTTCAAATACATGTGCATTTGAGTATCTGGTATTTTCAAATACACAGCCCAAAACAAATACTTTTGAGTATTTGAATGGTTATTTGTCATAACGAAGTAGTCTACCAAATTGTGTTTGAGAGTATTTTCAAATACTTATTTCGATCACACTATTTTCAAATACCTGGGTTAAATGCATGGGAGTGTATTTTAGTCAGTGTATTTGAGTATTTTCAAATACTTTCCAAGTGTATTTCCAAATACATTCAATATTTTCAACTACTACATTTCAAATAAAATATTTCTGAATACTTACTTCAAATGTATGTGAAAGTAATTGAGATATTTGAAATAGTATTTGAACCCAGGTCTGGTTGCCTATATAGTGTTTTAACTGGAAAACTAACTAAGGCCCACCTGTAAGAAGAAAACACATTTGAAAATTTACGAAACCAGGGGCCATATGCACAAAGCATCTCAGAAAAGGCCCTAGGAATCCTGTTAAAACCTGTTTTTAGACAACAAAGAATAGGTTTAGGATGATGTTAAGACACTGCTCAGACAAACTCTGAGCCAGGAGTAAAATCAACTCATAAAAGTTTATCTCACCTGGTAATCACGCCAGCTGTGAACTCTATAGCATGCTTCAGACAACCACGGTGAATGTGACTGTACATCAAATGTTGCAAGAGTAAAACATTTGATAATTTTTGCCTCACTTGATCACTTTGCCTACTCTTAATTTTTGCCTAATATGTTATCACACATATTTATTTATTTTGACCAATTCTGATGGTTTTTAAAAGCGGAATTTCTCCTAAATTATTGTTATATCAACACACGCCACTCCCGTTTAACAACTCTAAATCGCTTTGGCACTGTAGCTTATGCATCAAGTCACTTGCCGATAATGATGCAGACAATGTTCGAAAGGTCTGTGGATCGAACACAATCAAAGACATAAGCCCTAGCCATCTGTTTGTATGACAGATATGTGATAACCATGTTTCCATACTGGGCGTTACTGTAAAGCCCTGTACAAAACGCTGCCATAGATTTTTCAACTAAGCTGTTCTTGGTTGATGACAGCGCGCCACACTGTGCAACCTGGTTTTTGTTGAACCACCTGCAACTCGACACATTTTCTAAGACACTTTTTTTTCTCCACCGAATCGAGAATGAAAAAAGTATTGCCAAGAACATCTTGGTTGAAAAATCTATAGTGGCTTTTTGTATAGGGCTTTCCTGTACTGCCCAGTATGGAAATGAAGTCATCACATATCTGGTGTACAAACTGGTAGCAACATAAACCCTAGATGCCTTCAATTGCCCAATTTACAGGCATGCCAAATTTAGGCATACTTTTTAACAATGTGCTCCAAAGGTATAACTCAAAATAAAATGATGTAGGTAATTAAAGATTAAAGTAAATTTTTTAGCCTAGTGCTTTGAGGTATTTAGGCATATCATGTGAAATATGCCTTGTGGAGTCATTGTCAAATAAGCAAGAGATACTGTTGCATGTAGGTCTAGATTATTTATGGGTTGATCATATATAAATATCAAAACATTATTTTATGTATTGATCAAATAGCCAGGAGTAAAATCAACTCATAAAAGTTTATCTCAGCTTGCAATCACAACATTTTGAGATAGCGCAAATGAAAGACAGTGATGACGCTCATTGACGTTGCTGCAAATGATGGGGAATAACCAATTGTGCATTTTTTAACAACTCCAAAGCAATTCCATGTGGCGCAGGAACCACTAACACCTGCTGGTAACTCTTAACTGGTTAGGACAACTCATGAGGTCGCCTACACATCTGTCAACTAGGTGGGACTCTAATGACTAATGCATAGATTTTATTTTTACCAATAAGAGTAGGAGTAAAATGTCTCTATTAGAATTTCTGACCAATTTTCTACTCTGAGACGCTTTGTGGATATGGGCCCGAAATGTACATAAAGTATTATTTTCACAAAAGCTCGTAATAACACAAGTTCTTGAAAACACAAGTCTGAAACATCAGAATGTAACACATTGATTAATTAATTACATAAAAGTATATACTGCATTACCTTTACGGTATGTACCCTTTAGGGTATGGTATGGTTATTAAAATGAAACTTCTTTATCCAGTATATATACCAGCATTTATAGTACTGACAAGGAACTAAATAAATACTTTTTTGTGCTTATATCAGTTTGAATTTCATTCATAATATTTAGTTCGTTTTTGATTTGCTATGCCCGATAACTGGTCAATGTCTCAGGATCACCTCCAAAACTGTATCCAAATCCACCAGATGATGCTGAGCCACAAATTATTAGATATACCTGGCTTGAACAACCACTGCCTGAGCCCAGCGATGCCAAAGTGGACAACCATACCAGGTTCAGACTATATGACCATGTCTTTTTGTCCCTTCAGTATGGGAGGTTGCTTTATATATTGAGTTTAGTCAGTCAGTCGGTCGGTCTGCCAGCCATCAGAGGACTCAGTCAGAGCCCCTGCATAGTCACTCTCTGACACCTACAGAAACAGTTTACAGTATACTCCTAGTGGTGGATCCTGGGAAACGGAGTCCTACAAGCTGTTTTTCTCAGTGGCAGCAGTGGCAGCGGAGCTGGTGGTGCCGGAGCTGGTGGCGCCGGTGCATTCTGCAGTCTCTGTGCTGCGGGGGAAGTAGACGGTGGTCTTGTGTTCTTCGTAGGTGTCAATGTGTTTGAGGTGCACCACCATGTGCAGCGCATAGGCCAGGACCAGGAGAAGGATTAGGGAGGTGATCAGACCCATGAGGATAGCTGGGGTGAAGAACGTAGCGCAATCGCTAGCTGAGCCAAACTTGTTGGACAGCACATTGAACGATTGTATCTGTCGAGCAAAGAGAAATATAAAGGATGTTAGAGTGAAGTAAATGACGCAACAAAGTAGGGCTGTAACGAAATCAGTATTTCATGGCAAAAAATGAAAACACAAAGTAGACCAAACTTTTTGGTCCTTAAAAAACATGTTGTATGTAAAATATTGTATGCTATACCTTGAAAAAGAAATAAATGTGACTCTGGATGACAACATAATGATGTTTGTTTCCAACATTAGGGCTGTTTTCCTAAAGAAGTGAAGCCGCTTCGTGTGTTGTTTTCTTGCCAAGATACTAAAGATTATCGCAATACTGGTATCGTCCATGCTCTACAACAAAGATTTCATTTATTTACCTTTATTTCAACAGGGAAGTCATATTGAGACTAAAGTCTCTTTTGCAAATGAGCCCTGCACAATACGAAAACGAACACATCAATAGGCAATTATAGATAAACATAAATATACACAATATTCACATGAAATACACATTAAGATACAAAACACAGTAAATTAAAACAAACACATTCTTCATTATAAAATCCTCTGTCTGAATTGCCCTAGGGACACCAAAGCATCCAACCGAAATGTATTTTGGAAATTTTTTAAAACATAGGGTGCAAGGAAGTTAAATGTAAATGTAAGTTAAGTAAGTTGGAAGCTTGTGCAGCAGGGCTTTGTAAACAAAAAAAGTGTAATGATGTGATCTACGTGACTTCTAAAAGGTCCAGCCAACCTTTTGGTAAAGAATGCAGTGATGAGTAATAAACTGTCTACTGTGATCAAGGGGACTCGTTCGATTATAGAACCATCCGATGAGCCAATCTTACGAGAATTTGAAAACAACATGCATTTAAGCACGAGTTTTATATCAGTAAGGGCTTCCTGTACAGCTGCAAAATCAGACTATAGCCTTGTCACAGCCAGGTCAGCAGCCGGGGCAATTGCATACATAATATTATCACCTGCATATAGATTCAATTTAAACATTTTAACAGATTGAACAATAGCATTTATATAAATAGCGAAAAGAGTAGGTTCTAGTATCGACCCCTGTGGAACACCTTAATGTACTTCAAGAAATTCAGACTTAACCTCATCATTCACAAGTTCTGTCACTAAGATGATCATGAAACCATGAGCAGGCGTCAGAGCTCAACTTGTTCAATAAAATAGCATGATCAACAGTATCAAACGCTTTTCAAAGATCCACAAACAAGGCAGCCCAATTAATTTTAGCGTCTAAAGCACTGACAATATCATTAACAACTAATGTGGTTCCTGTGACAGTGCTATGCCCTGGCCTAAATTTATATTCATAATACCATGCTCAGATAAAAAAGAGTGAAGTGGATTTAAGAATTTTAGACAGACATGGAGGCCTGGAGATTGGATAATAATTATCAAGATCACTACCATCTCCGCCCTTTTGGAGTGGCAGCACATAAATTGTTTTCCATACTTTTGGAATTTATCCTGATAACAATGTTATATTTAAGATATGGGTTATTGAGCCAGCAATGAGGGTGGAAGCTGGGACAGAGAGATTGAAAAACAGCTTCTATCTCAAGGCCATCAGATTGTTAAACAGCCACCACTAGCACAGAGAGGCGGCTGCCTACCTACAGACTTGATATCATTGGCCACTTTAATAAATGGAACACTAGTCACTTTAATAATGCCACTTTAAGAATGTTTACATATCTCGCATTACTCATCTCATATGTATATAATGTATACTGTATCCTTCACTATCTATTCTTTACTATCTATTGCATCTTAGCCACTCTGTCACTGCTCATCCATATATTTTATACTTATATATTCTCATCCCATTTCTTTACTAGATTGTGTGTATTGCTTTTGTTGTGGAATTTGTTAGATATTAGGTTTTGTTGGGGAATTGTTAGATATTACATGTTAGATAATGCTGCACTGTCGGATCTAGAAGCATAAGCAATTTGCTACACACGCAATAACATCTGCTAACCATGTGTATGTGACCAACAAAAATTGGATTTGATTTGATTTGAAGTACGTGAATTGCCGAAATGCAATAACTTGACTACCATTTTCTAAGTCAATCTGCAAAATGCTGAATCAGCGTTAAGCCCAGTCTTAGAGATAGTAGGGTTAGACGCTCTTTGAAAAAGATAGCCCGCTGAAATAAAATGACAATTAAATGCATCAATGATGGCATTTTTGTCCGTAATGGGACCAGAATTAATTTGTTGGGGCAGAGAGTAGGAAGTGCAACCCTTCAGAGATTTGACAGTTTTCCAGAATTTAGCCAAATTCCCCTTACAAACGGAAAGAGTGGTTACATAATTATCAGATTTAGCCTTTCTGATTAGTCTTCCACATTGATTCCTCAGTTGACTAAAAGATTGCCAATCTGGGCCTAAGCCTGTGTTCCTGGCCTTGACCCAGGCAACATTTCTCTTGTGAATGACTTTGGATAATTCAAGAGTGAACCAGGCATTCGATCTACCTTGACTATCAGAGTTTTGAAGGGGCATGATTATCTACAATAGTATTGAAGACATTTTCAAAAAAGCTTGAAGCTAAATCAGGTTAAGGGATAGCCGAGATACAATCGAAGTCACTAAAATAAAGATTATGTAAAAAAATATTTTTTAAAGTTCTTCTTAGTGATGACACAAGGCTTAGATTTCTGCATTCTCATATCTCTGACACAGACAACTGGCCAACGGTCACTAAAATCCAGTGAGAAAACCCCACTATCAACATATTTATCTGAAGTATTCGTCAAAATAAGATCAATCAGGGTAGATTTCGATGGATGTTTAGGATACGGACGTGTAAGTTCAGTTATCAGCTGAGACAGGTTTAGCTCAGAGCAAATATCTTTTAGCGTATCTGACAATATTAGAATCTCCCAAAATGAATAGTTCATATTTACCATACTTAGATAGCAATTCAGATAAATTGTTAAGAGAACATGAAGAGGCCGAGAGGGGCGATACACTCCTACTAGTGTCAGCTGGTTATTATGACTAAGGCCCACATTAAAAACAAGACAACTAGTGTCAGCTGGTTATTATGAGTAAGGCCCGCATTAAGAACAAGACAACTAGTGTCAGCTGGTTATTATGA
>QNTS01006656.1:0-40681 GCA_003317085.1 Hucho hucho | reverse complement strand
CATTAAGAACAAGACAACTAGTGTCAGCTGGTTATTATGACTAAGGCCCACATTAAGAACAAGACAACTAGTGTCAGCTGGTTATTATGACTAAGGCCCACATTAAGAACAAGACAACTAGTGTCAGCTGGTTATTATGACTAAGGCCCACATTAAGAACAAGACAACTAGTGTCAGCTGGATATTATGATTAGGATTGGTTTATATTGGTATAGGTACAAGATTGTCTAGAACCATTGGGCCTATGCCTCGAGTGAGGACATGGGTTAAAAATAACAGTCAATGAGGGTTACCTGTTGCGGTATGATGACAATGCTGATAATTTATGGTTGTCTCAGCGCAGCACATAAAGGATATGATATCCTTTTTTAATCTTGTGGATTTTTCTATATCATGTAACTCTTTAAGAAACCAAACATTAATCTTTCTGGGTTCATACACAAACACAATAAAAAACAATACAATATATAACAAGGTATTGTTATGGTATAAAAATAGTGCCACCTAGAGGTATAACTAGGAACTGCCCTGTATTATGACGAGTTGAATAAAGCTAAACTCAAGTTGCAGTCCTGTTGACCGATCATTCATTATTATTTTACCAATAGGTTTTAACAAACAATACAAGTTATCCAGTTATCCATTACAATTCAATAGGAGTAGCTGCCGGGTTCCAACAGAACCCTCAGAACATGCTCCCCTATTAAAATGTGCCACGCCCTCCTGCCATAAAAGATGCCTCCCCGTAAAAACAATGCATGCCAACCTGGAAGTCTGTGAAGGTTATGTGCCAGTTTGCAGAGTTGTCTGTGATGGAGCTTGGTACGAGCAGCGTGTCATACTTCTGCAGACTGCTGACGTGCTGACAGTGGTAGGAGTGGGTACTAGGAGCGTAAACATCGGTGGCGTTGAACGTTGCCTCGTGGGTCCAGTTGTAGTGGATATGTACGCTGTCCAGAGTGAACCAGTTCTGCCCTGCCGACTCATAGAATGTGTTGGACATTTGTAGTCTGTTGGAACAGTGCATACATTGACTACACAATTACATTTGAGTAATTTAGCAGATGCTCTTATCAAGAGAGACTTACAGTCAGTGTACAGTACAATATATAAATATCAAGTATCACAACCAAAATGGACCCCGCACAACATACTTCAGACCAAGTGTTTTATTTACCTACATGTGACCTGACCAGGAAAACCAATGGCCAATCTATTATTTGCATAATGGTCCTTATAGCCTAGCACTGGCTGTAAAAATGAATGAAGAGGCAAACCTAATTGCAAGTCCTCTCAAGTCCTCCACATCTCCGAAACGTAGTACAAGCCTGGTGGAAAAATAAGGTTCAATAGTACTGTCGAATAAATTAATCAATTAATGAAATTTTATTTTTGTGTCAAATTGCCAGTTGGCAACCCATCCCTTATGGGATTAATTGACACATAAACAAACATTACAATAATTCACTCTGATAATTCAGTGATAATTCTTCTTCCGGTGTTCTCTGTTATTACTTAATCCTTCAAAAATGGAGGATAGCGAGGAAGAGTAATGTATCGGGAAGAGCAGGAGGAATATCTACAGCCGCTAAGCAGACATACGTAGCTTTGTCTTTGCTGCACATAGAACCTTTGGTGTCCACTTGTGCATCGGGGCCGAAGGCCTTCTCTGTGAGATCCACTAAGGTGCTGTTCCTGAACCTGATAGCAAGCTTCCTGGCCCTAAACAGGATACATGTTTTGCTGTTGTAAACCACGCTCAGAGGAGAGTAAGGAAGAATGCTGGATGTCTGCAGTAGCCTCCGTTTGGTTCTGTGTGGGGAGTCCAGCTGCCACTCATGAGGCTGACGATGGGAAAGAGAGGATGAAACAGGTTGGTGTGAAAGAGGGAGAGAGATAGCAGAAGAGACAGAGGGGAAGACAGAGAAAATAAAAAAGGGAGAAGGAGAGGTAGAAAGAGATAAGATGGTGGCTCACTGATTGACAAACAACAGTAATCTGAAAAACTATTACAGATTGCTTTTCATCTCATTGTGGGGGCTACAGCAGGCGTTCATTGACCAATAAGACTTTGTGTAAAGGTGTTGTTGTTAGGAATAATCTATTTATAATTTTTGGTTGACAATAAATCTAATGGTTTATCTCACTGAGACTAAGCCTTCTGTCTGGGATTAGCTTTTTCATAAACAACGCCATATTGGATTCTTAGAAACGTCAGTCTCTAGTGTCTAATCACACACACAGTAGTCTATATCTCCCTTCTCTGAAGTGTGCACTCGTTCACTATTTTCTGCAAATCTGGTGGAGGCATTGGCTAGTGGGAGTTTCCACTATATTCTTTGTACCAGTCATTTCCTTTCAAGTCAGTGAAGTGATGTGAAGAAGTGCACACTTCGGGAGGAAGGAAAGATAATAATTGAGACCTGCAGGACTCTCCTGAGAGGGTCCTCCGCTGCAAGGGAAGAACTCTCCCCATCGGAAGCAGCACTGTGGCTCTGGGCAGACAACCCATCTGTATACAAGGAGAAAGAGAGACATATATTAAAGAAAATATTTAGAACTTATAAAGCAATTATCAAATTAATATTAACTATGTGTCACAACTACACCAGTGTCACTATTACACAGGTATTTTTTTATACACATACCATTAAAAAAAACATCAAAACATTTACATAATCAATTGACAATAAGGGAAAATAACTTACTGTTTTGAACCCTGATATCTTGGGATGTGGGCCCCGCTAAACTGTAAACATACAAAAACAAATGATTATTCAGATGACATAGAAGTAGCCTATAAGGTACTGGACAGTGAACATCAAGGTAAATATCCCTTATAGTATTACTAGGACTGTAGATGTAGACACAATGGTAGATTCAACATAACATCATTAAAAAAAAAACGAATTTGTACAGTTCTTTATTTAAAATGTAGTTATTTGTTACATTTAAAACCTAGCAGTACTACTTATTTCTCTGCGAGTGAGGCGGATATATATAGCATTTTGAAAATAAAACATGATTTTTTGTCTCTCTGAAATTAAACCATCAAGTGATAGATTTTAAACAAATACATGTCTGTCTTTGAACAACCCCATGCCATGATCAGATAGTGGAAAAAACACACCGATCTCTTTAAGAATTTCTTCAAAAAATAAAAGGTAATTTACCAACAAATCTTCCCAGACCGTGGTGTCCTTACTGGGAATCAGGGGAGCTAGCAGCCAGACCGTGGTATCCTTATTAGGGCTAAGGGGGGTTCGCGTAGACTGTCTGCCCACCAGATCTGAGGAAGCTACCTCGACTGGCAGGCAGCAGTGTTGGAGTCCTCAAGAAGTAAACTGAAATTCCAATGTTCTTCATTTGAATTTGAATTTCAGTTAACTTCGTGAATTGAAATGGAATTGACTCCAACCTTGACTGACAAACATTAGCAGTGTAATTTTAGCACTAGCCTGTAGTCCGTAAAAAAGAGTCTCAGTACTTTTAGATCAATGCAAATTTCAGTAATGTAATGCACAAAGCACATTTTCTACAGCTTTCATCTTTGGGTGTCGAGTAGACTTCTCCATTGGACCATTACTAGTCTATTAGAGCAGTGGGTAGATAGCATCTATAGTTTACCCAGTCATAATCCAATGCAGAGCCTGGCGCTTGCAACCGCAGGATAGTGTGTTTGATTCCCAGGACCACCCGTACGTAAAATGTTTGCAAGCGTGACTGTAAGTCGCTTTGGATAAAAGCGTTTGCTAAATAGTATTTATATTACATGGTGCTTATATTCTGCATGAATCAGAATTCCTTATCTGATTCGTTCATCACTTCATAAAGCATGAGAGCAACATCTGGCTTGACCCTGCAATAAGGCACTGCATTGTGTGTGGCGATTTGTTTAATACTATTATAGAGAGGCATATACTACTGTTTAATACTATGTTATCTATAACAGGAATAGATCATATTCAGTGTACCTCAGTGTAAAAGTGTAGTTATCTGACATTTGTTATTGAAAGCCCATCTGTGGCTGTATCTCTGTTGGCCTGGTTCAGTGATGTAACAAGACACTTGGGAGTTGACGAGGAGTGAGCGCTCTGTGTTCTTGTTCACCAGCAGATGCCATTGTTATGTAATACAAAGTGACAAAACACTGAGTAATCATTTATCTGAACACAAATGGCAACCTGAATTTGCTACACAGACCTACACGGCCTCATCAAAACCACTAACCCAAGCAAAAATGTAGCTTTCATTCAAACGACTGAACCGATTGTGATGATCTACAGGGGATAGAGAAATCCTCTCCTACCTCTGTCCCCACCCCACCCTATACATCAGCTTACAAATCCACTCTGTACTCTACCCTGCTGCTGTCATTGACTGGCTGCAACATAGCATGTTGTGGACCAGCCATTACATAATAAATATGATGCACTGATCATCTCTCTCACTCACCTCACAATGCCAGGCATGTCATGTATTCTGTGAGGGTAAGAGGGTAAGAGGGAAGATAAGAGGGGATGCTTTTAGACTTCCTCCTGTGCTCAGACTAAAGCCTGCACTGCCCTACATGTTGCCACCAATGCCCTTGAGGCAATATGTTGCCAATTACACATTTAACTTTTTATTAAGTTAAATGTTCCCTAACAGATGAGCCCAAGGTGTTAGGAGACAGGGCGGAGAATAATTACTTTGGTAAACAGGTCTGATTGATCTTTTCAGTTTAAGATCAAACATGTTAAGCAGTATTGTCCATGTAGAGTTTGTTCCTAAATGCACAAAAGACACCTTGAAAAGTGAAATGAGCCTGAAAATTGTTTTATTGAGTATGTTTCAGGATTATTGCATTTGGAATGATCCTTACCTCTTGGATCATCAGGTGACTTTGTTTACTGTATTCTATGTTTTCATCACCTGATTAAATGACATTATAAACTGGGTGGTTCAAGCCCTGAATGCTGGTTGGCTGACAGCCCTGGTATATCAGACCATATACCACGTGTATGACAAAACACGTATTTTTACTGCTCTAATTACAATGGTAACCAGTTTATAATAGCAATAAGGCACCTCAGGGTTTGTGGTATGTGGCCAATATACCACGGCTAAGAGCTGTATCCAGGCACTCCGCATTTTGGCGTGCGAAAGAACACCCCTTAGACGTGATATATTGGCCATATACCACACCCCCTCACGTTTATTGCTTAAATATCACAATATCACATAGCTACCCTACAGGGAGCATTATAAGCCCCTGCTGTGTATTCAGGGCATGTTTACAGGCATCTGAATTGAAATATCAATAAAATATGATATGAAGAAATGTATAAACAGTACATGCACAATACTGCCTAACATATTAGCTTAACACCTGATCGTATATTTAGATATAAAGCCCCTGTGCTGTCTATTCAGGAAAGGTTGACTGGAGGCTGCTGGAGCCTAGGCAGCAGCAGCTGGGGCAAGTGTCAGGGTTATGACAAAATGCCTCATGCCAAAACAGGATGATTAAGAAGTCAGCAGGGTTCAGAAGGTGGGGGTATTCAAGGCACCAGGAGTAATCTACCGGGCAATCTGCTATCTCATATTTCAGTCAAAATATGGAGGATCCGGCTCCCCCAGACTACTGCATTCATTAAAGTTATACAAAATACAATTCATGGGATATTACATCCATGTTCTTAAAATGAACTGCAATAATCCCATTGTCAATCACTAGAACCAAAATCAATTAATTGCTGTCCAATGGAATACTACAAACAAATAAAGGAATTTACTATAACAATCTGTACCCTTTTCGTCATTGTTAATATATTCCAATTAATATATTCAACCTTAAAACGAATGAAAAGAACGTTTCTGTGTTACAGAATTAACTAAATGTTTTTATGTGATTACTGTTTTTACATTTTGATTATTTGAGTGGCAGCAGTGCCAGACATATTGAGGTGAATAGCGTAGAATAAAATATAAGAGAATTCCTCCATCTAGAATCTTATGGATCTGTACTCAAATAGTGTAATTCTCAGAAGAAGGCTGTCTCTGCAGTATACAGCATACAGAATTTGACTCCATCTCATCTCTGATGTAGCAGCACTCATCCCTGCCTATTTTTTGTAGTGTATATATGGATTTGCCCTGTAAACTGATGCCTTCAGAGCAACACCCATGGATTGTCTCTTGTATTTCACTGACAGAGCCCTAGTAGCTACATTTGCATTGCAGATGTGCACACTACAGTATAGTACCCTACAGTAACAGTGCAGCACATCTCAAATGTACAAGAGGGAAATCACTATCACAATGGTTACAGATAATACGAGATCATGCTTTTTACAGATTCACAAACGCATTCTAAAACTGTATCTTTCTCCTCATTCCCACGGTCTCCATCACACTATAAAAGACCCTCGTTCTCCCCCTCCGTCTGCACAGCATCCATCCATCGCCCTGACTGACTCCAGCCTAGAGTTGAAATAGCTCCTTTCACACCTACCTTTTTTCCACAACCGCAGACACTTGATCAAAGGACAAAGTGACCTGCAGAAAAACAACAGAAAATAAATAAAAATACATAAAGAAGTCTTGTTTTGCCATGGAGCCGGCCAGGTGAGACTGCTACAGATGATGACTGCTTCATAACGTTCTTCGATAAGAGCCGAAGCCTGAACCTAATGATGGACACGGGCAGCAGCCAATAGGCATCTAGAGGGAGGGGTAAATCATGTGTCACGGTCACACCCACTCAGAAAACACGCACACAAAACCCATGAGCTGTCCTCAACAAAACTGATTCATAAATACACAGATAATTATATGTTCAAGGTCATTATGCTTGCCGGGATTTTTTTCGATAAGGAAGGCACCCCCATGATTAAATGACCTAGATACGATGCTATCTCTATTGGAATTAATTTGAAAGATAAACCAGTTATCTGTCCCTCATACCATCATGGCCACCTAATCATCCCCAGCTTCCAATTTGCTCATTCATCCCCCCTCCTCTCCTCTGTAACTCCCCAGGTCGTTGCTGTAAATGAGAATATTTCTGGGAAAAAAACTGCATCAGATACGATCATGGGTTAATGAAGCAGTATGAAATGTGACATAATACATGTTAATGCACTGGAATTACATCCTCATTCTCAAAAAATGGAATATAGCTGTCTGACAATAGAGGAATCCGTTCTCTCTCCTAGACTAGTCTACCCTTCTGTCTGTACATCAGTAACCCATAAATGATGAGATTGTACAATATGCTTGTAAAGAACAGGCAGGCCCGCACACTGTTTATGCTCCTAATTCACCGCTTTATTGACTACGTTTCGATCGAAACGGATCTTCTTCGTTAGGTCAAACAGACTGTGCCACATCCCAAAATATACACATTTCCGTTAAGCACATGATGAAGCACATGATGCATGGTTGGTGTGGAAACAATTCAACTCACTTTTGCGCATAGTCAATCATAATTAATCACAGAGGTACATATGGTCATAAAGGACTATATACATACAAAAGTTCAAACCGAGGCACACCTAGGTACAATATTCTACAATAAAAAAGTAGGGTCAAAAAAACATTGGCTATCAATGGACTAATTCATAATATTGTAATCATCTAAATAGCAATAAAATAATAAAATAGAGCCTAAACAGAACATCATATAATAGAAAATGCTAATGATATGATAATAGTGTTTATTAAATTAAGGGGTGGTGGCACCAGTCAGTTGTCATAATAAAATGAGTTATAGTGGGTTGAAATACAGTGCCTGCTGCTGCAACTGGTGCTAGTTAGCGGTGCGCGCTACGTTAGCGGCAGGTTAGCGGTGCGCGCTACGCTAGTGTCATGTCAATCGGTGACGTCACTCTCTGAAACCTCGAAGTAGCTGTTTCATTTGCTCTGGTTGCTGCTATGCAAGGGCCGATTGGTAACGACGTTTCGAGGGTGACTGTTGTCGATGTGTGTAGAGGCTCTGGGGGGGCCAGTGCCCATGTGACAACAATTTTGGCCCCCCTAAATGTGGAGTATGAATAATTTTTGCCTAACTAATTTTTACTATCATTCTTTTTTTACATCCGTAATTAGACAGTGGCAACGCGGAACACTAATTAAACCCACACATTTACTAGAGGGACATGGTATTTTGCCTGCTAATGCCTGCAATGCAGTGAAGAAAACGATATGACAACAATAACGTCTAATGTAACTGGCCCCTCTAACAGTACAACTGGCCCCAGCTTGGCCCCCCCAGTTGAAATGGTCTAGAACCGCCACTGTGTAGAGGGTCTCTGTTCACGCCCAGGTTGGGGCGAGGAAAGGGACGAAAGCGCAGTACTGTTAGACCGCTGCCTACCTCAAAATATCCCATTGGTTTCTTGACATACAGTGCAGTCCAAAGTTATTTGAGCAGTGACACATTTTGTTGTTGTTTTGGCTCTGTACTCCAGCACTTTCAAATTATACAATGACTATAAGGTTAAAGTGCAGACTGTCACCTTAGATTTGAGGGTATTTTCATCCATATCGGGATACCGTTTAGAAATTACAGCACTTTTTGTATGTAGTCCCCCCATTTTAGAGAACCAAACGTATTTGGACAAATGATTTGTGCCTCTGTAACTTTCTCACTTATCATTTGTCAAGATTCATTAATAATCATGGTAGCATCCAAATTAATGTATAATTGTTTAGAGACATATTACATTTTTATTTACAATAAAAGTGACTCCAGAATGACACAATACATTATCAACCATTCATTTCCATTGGGCACAAAATAATCTGAAACACAACCAAAACAAACTGCAAATGCATCCAACAAGTTTGTAGAGTCACAAACTTGATGTAGTCATTGCATGCTAGAAATATGGTACAAAATAGGCTACCGGTACTACTTTTGATTACTTTAATACAAATGTAAAGTAGCAGTCAAAAATTTGGACACATCTACTCATTCAAGGGTTTTTATTTATCTTTACTTTTTTCTACATTGTAAAATAATAGTGAAGACATCAACACTGTGAAATGACACATATGGAATCATGTAGTAACCAAAAAAGTGTTAAATAAATCCAAATATATTTTAGATTTGAGATTCTTCAAAGTAGTCATCCCTTTGCCTTGATGACAACTTTGCACACTCTTGGCATTCTCTCAACCAACCAATTAACAGGTGTGCCTTCTTAAAAGTTAATTTGTGGAATTTATTTATTTCTTAAGGCGTTTGAGCCAAACATTTGTGTTGTGAAAAAGTAGGGGTGGTATACAGAAGATAGCCCTATTTGGTAAAAGACCAAGTCCATATTATGGAAAGAACAGCTCAAATAAGCAAAAAGAAACGACAGTCCATCATTACTTTAAGACATGAAGGTCAGTCAATCCGGAAAATGTTCTTCAAGTTTCTTCAAGTGCAGTCGCAAAAACCATCAAGCGCTTTGATGAAACTGGCTCTCATGAGGACGGCCACAGGAAAGGAAGACCCAGAGTTACCTCTGCTGCAGAGGATAAGTTCATTGGAGTTACCAGCCTCAGAAATTGCAGCCTAAATAAATGCTTCACATTCAAGTAACAGACACATCTTAATATCAACTGTTCAGAGGAGACTTGGTGAATCAAGCCTTCATAGTCAAATTTCTGCAAAGAAACCACTACTAAAGGACACCAATAAGAAGAAGAAGAGACTTGTTTGGGCCAAGAAACATGAGCATGGACATTAGACCGGTGTAAATCTGTCCTTTGGTCTGTTTCCAACCGCCGTGTCTTTGTGAGACACAGAGTAGGTGAACGGATTATCTCTGCATGTGTGGTTCACACTGTGAAGCATGGAGGATGAGGTGTGATGGTGTGGGGGTGCCTCTGGTGACACTATCTATGATTTATTTAGAATTCAAGGCACACTTAACCAGCATGGCTATCACAGCAATATGCAGTGATACGCCATCCCACCAGGTTTGCGCTTAGTGGGACTATCATTTGTTTTTCAACAGGACAATGACCCAACACACCTCCAGGCTGTGTAAATCAAATCAAATCAAATGTATTTATAAAGCCCTTCTTACATCAGCTGATGTCACAGAGTGCTGTACAGAAACCCAGCCTAAAACCCCAAACAGCAAGCAATGCAGGTGTAAAAGCACGGTGGCTAGGAAAAACTCCCTAGAAAGGCCAAAACCTAGGAAGAAACCTAGAGAGGAACCAGGCTGTGAGGGGTGGCCAGTCCTCTTCTGGCTGTGCCGGGTGCAGATTATAACAGAACATGGACAAGATAAAACAGGCAGAACAGTTGAAACTGGAGAAGCAGGACGGCCAGGTGGACTCGGGACATCAAGGAGTCATCAGGCCAGGTAGGCCTTGAGGAATGGTCCTAATGCTCAGGTCCTCCGAGAGAGAGAGAAGAAAAAAAAAGAAAAAAAGAAAGAGAGAGAGATAATTAGAGAGAGCATACTTAAATTCACACAGGACACCAGATAAGAGAAGAAATACTCCAGATATAACAGACGGACCATAGCCCCCCGACACATAAACTACTGCAGCATAAATACTGGGGGCTGAGACAAGAGCTATTTGCCCAAGAAGGAAAGTGATGGAGTGCTGCATCAGATGACCTGGCCTCCACAATCACCCGACCTCAACCCAATTGAGATTGTTTGGGATGAGTTGGACCGCAGAGTGAAGGAAAAGCAGCCAACAAGTGCTCAGCATATATGGGAACTCCTTAGAAAAGTATTCCAGGTGAAGCTGGTTGAGAGAATGCCAAGCGTGTGCAAAGCTGTCATCAAGGCAAAGGGAAGAATCTAAAATATATTTTGATTTGTTTAACACTTTTTGGTTACTACATGATTCAATATGTGTTGTTTAATAGTTTTGATGTCTTCACTATTATTCTACAATGTAGAAAATAGTAAAAATTAAGAAAAACCCTTGAATGGGTAGGTGTGTCCAAACGTTTGACTGGTCCTGTAAGTGAATTTGTCCAAATGCTTTTGGTTCCCTAAAAAAAGAGCTTTAATTTCAAAATAGTTTACTGACCCGATATGGATGAAGATACACTAAAATTAAAGCTGACAGTCTGCACTTTAACCTCATAGTCTTTGTATCAAATCCAGTGCTGGATCCCAGAGCCAAAACAACAAAAAATGTGTCACAGTCCAAATACATTTGGACCTCACTGTATATTACTAGAGGACATCTTGAATTATGTCTCTGTAGTTGCTTTGTCACATGAAATTAGACATGATAAAGCAAGACTAGTCAAATGAATCTACTAGTGATGGACAGCCTAGTAGACTGGGATCATTTTCAGTTGCATGCCACTGCCCTGCCATCTACTGCTAAAAACCCTCTCCTTTATAAAACAATCTCAAATTCTTCACCAATGGTGGAGGTTGTAGTTGTAGTACCTAGCTAGGCAAGTAAATGCAGGGATTTCACCTCACTCCTCTTTCGCATAATTTACGGGCTACTATATCATCTTGAATAAGATATAATGTCTCTTCAGAGCTGAGTTGTCAGGCAGGAAGAGAGACGCTCATGAGTTTGATGGAAGGCCGGTTAGAGGAAGGAGTGGGACGGAAGATGGCGGAAACTAATATTTTGTTTGAAACTGCTAGTGAGTCGAGTGAACCTAATAGTACAGAAAGTGAGAATGAGTGGGTTACAGTGGCGAAGAAAAAGGGAAAAGAGAAGTAAAGCTATGTTGGAAAAAATGAAACCACTAGACTCGTTTTGGGTCGGACTCAGCGTTTTGGATCAATGCTACTTGGGAAATCCATTTAACGTCTCCAGGAAAATGTGGAATGTGTTGGAAGAAAGTGTGGAGTCGGTGAGAGTCACAAGAAGTGGTCTTATTTAGATTTTTTGTGTGTCTGCGGAACAGAAGAAGGGTGTTTTAAGACTGAAAAAGATATCGGAGTGGAATGTTTCCTGCATGTATTTTCGTAGCAGGGCAACTAGGGGGTTATTTCCGGGGTGGCGCAAGAAATAAAGGCAGAGGATATAACTGAAGACATCGATGGAGTGGTTGGTGCACGTCGACTGACCTGTATGGTGGACGGAGAAAAGAAGTTCACTTCATCTATGCTAATGTTCTTTGATGAAGAGTCTCTCCCTTCTCATATAAAGTTAGGATTCATGAGATACCCTGTAAGAGCTTTTGTGCATAAGCCCCTTCAATGTCATGCATGTAAAATATTTGGTAATGTGTCAATTGTGTGCAGAAGGGAAGAATATTGAATGCCAGTCGAAGGGAAATATTGCAACTGTGGAGGTGAACATGCACCTGAATTCTTGGAGTGCCCTGGTGAAGGAGAATGAGGTGGCAAGGGTAAGGAGTGTCCAGCATGTCTCCTATCTGGAGGCGGTGACAAAATTAGAAGGAACGAGTGGCAGGGAAGAAGCAATGGTAGTAGAGCCACCACAACCAGGGAAGGTTTCTCATCACCCGAGGGATAGTGAAATGCTACATGCTAAAAAGGTGGACGTTGTATTACTTATTGCAATGGTCATAAACTGTACAGCACAAGCGGAAAAGAAGTCTACAAAAATTGGTATCATTGTGAATGCCGCTGAAAGTTTTGGGGGTTTTTGTGATTTCACAGCCGAGGCGGCGCAAGAAATCCTGTCGGTGGATGTAGCCCCATCACAGGCCCCTGAGCCTGTGTAGGGATGTATTTTGGAGTGGACTGTGATTGAAGAACTGTGATGTTTATTTATTTTTAGTTTACATGTTTTATTTTGTATGATGTTGTTTTCACCATTTCCTGAAATGTGTTTATGTTTGTTTCTTATTCAATACCCGGTCCAGCTGGTGGCTGTAATGCACCATTAACATTTTATGCCAACCGCCGTTAAAACCCATCGAAGAAGAATGTCTCTTCAGACTCGTTTTGACTGATGATCTGTCGCATTTTGAATCAGGCATGTAAACATCTCAATATTATATAGACTTGATACAACAAAGCTATCAAAAATAATGCACGTGCTATTTCCCTAAATCGTGTATTTTTTATCATGTTTATTTAAATGTAGCTACATTTAAAATACGCTAAATTTACGGAGCGAAAACAACGCCAAACAGGCATGTTAGTATCCACCTCTGGGGTCCTGCGAGGAGACATTGCCGCGGAGGATTCTGGTCTTCTTTCTTTCTAGCCTGGGTTCGTAATCTGCAAACATGGGTACGAGAGTTGTGTATTTTTAACGGAACTGTTAAAAATCGATCAATGTCTTTTCTACATTGACATGGAGTTTGAATGTATTCTTACCCATTTGGTTATTATCGTGGCAGAACAGGATGTTTTTCTCGACACGTTGTGAAGGTTTTGCCACCCAGCGCTCCGCAACGTGGAGACGGCCGTAACATGCCGTCAGTGCTGGCCAGACAATTCCTTTCAGTCAACAAACATTTATGTAGCCACTTACCAGAGTTTTGGTTACAAAGTTATTGAAATGGATGTGAACTCTGCGTAAGCAATTTGGTTAAATGTAACTAAATTATTTTTCAATTAACTTGTTAGCTAACTGCTACAGTGCTAACCGCATTTAATGCGGTGTTAATTTCCGGATATCTTGTGTAGTTACCGGTAGTTGGCTGACTGACCAAACAATGTTTTGTTTGACAATATTAAGTAAAAAGCTAGCTAACTACCATTTTTAACTATTTCCTTTGTATCCCTTTAGGAAAGTGTCGTGGTCTGCGTACAGCCAGGAAGCTGCGTAACCACCGTCGTGAGCAGAGATGGCACGATAAACAGTACAAAAAGGCCCATCTCGGCACTGCCTTGAAGGCTAACCCCTTCGGAGGCGCTTCCCACGCCAAGGGAATTGTCCTTGAGAAAGTGTAAGTACATCACAACACCCCTGATATCCTCACTAATGATCCGGGCCCGTATTGAGAAAGTGTCATGTTTGGAGTGCAGATCAGGTTTCAGCATAATCTGAAATCCGAACCAGATTCTAGTTCAGCAGCACTGCTACTCTGGGACACGTTAATACAGACCCTAATGTCTTCTCTGAGTATCAATCATGTGTAATGTCATGTCATCCAGTATGCCAGTTCCAAATGTTTCTATCCCTGTCTTACAGTGGTGTTGAAGCTAAGCAACCCAACTCCGCCATTAGGAAGTGTGTCAGGGTCCAGCTCATCAAGAACGGCAAGAAGATCACCGCCTTTGTCCCCAATGATGGTTGCTTGAACTTCATCGAGGTAAGAGTCAACTATTTAGCCTGGCACCCAAGCATTTTTCCAACGTAGTGTCTTTTTTAAATTCAACTACTTTACATTTTTTATTTACATCCACTGTGTAAAGGGTCTGATGGATGCAGTTGAGTGTCTATATAATGTGTCTGATATCCACTAACAAATGCAAGACTCTATTTTCCATTGTGTGCCTATTACTTTGTACATGCATTCTTTTTTTTAATTTAGTTGCACCTGCTCCTTTGTAAAAAAATAATGTCAGCATAGAGCCCTGAGTAATCTTAAGAAATAAAATAATATATAAATATGGTGTGATGTAGTCTGGGATGATATTTATGGTATTCAATGATGCATGTTGTCGTGTGTATTCAGCTTGTTTCCCTTGGTCTTTCAGGAAAATGACGAGGTTCTGGTGGCAGGATTCGGTCGTAAGGGACACGCCGTCGGTGATATCCCTGGTGTACGTTTCAAGGTGGTCAAAGTGGCTAACGTCTCCCTGCTGGCCCTCTACAAAGGCAAGAAGGAGAGACCCAGATCTTAGACAGTTCTGATCGGGAAATCAATAAAATGTTTTCACAATTCCAGTCGGTTTGTTGCTCATTTTGTTGTGATTTTGATATTATGTTGCAGAGTTGGGCAACTCTGGTGGTCCTCGGAAGTGTATGTTTTTAGTTATTTTTCCAAATCACCATGTGATTTAGACCAGGGATACTAGGCGTAGTCTGTGTGTGTGTCATTGAAAGAATCAGCTGACATTCTGGCCCCAGAGGACTGAAGTTGCCCATCCTGGTTCCTGATCTCAGGGTCTTCTCTGATTCACTTCTACATGTCCAGGTTGATTATTAGAATGACAACTCAAGCGATTTCTTTTTTATAAAGTTAATGTCCTCAAGGTGTGTGTGGGATCGTGCCAGCAGAGCATCAGTGGTGCTGATGTGTTCAGCTCTACCAGGCTGCCTGTTCTGGCAATTTACATCTACACTTGTTCCATTTGCTGTTTTATTTAAAGCTTAGAGTGTCTTGATTGGTCATAGAGTAGATGCATTTCATCTTCAGTCAAGTTTTGCCTCACTGACATGTCACATGTACCCCTCCGGTAATAAAGAGGACCTATTTCATGCTGTGGCGTCAACTGGAACTTACAGGCATGGATGTCACAGCTGCCAATAAGAGGCAATGTCTTTAATTCTTCTCAACCATGATTGGTGTATCTCATTTCATCATACACTTGCCAGTGTCCTAATTTAGCCACACCTGTCAACATATAATTTACAGTCCTTTTGAACCGGTATAAAAGCTGTCCAACAGATTGTGTGATCCTTGTTTTGATGTGGCGTAGTGCTGTAGCGATTGATTTCGAAGGTGGGAGCATAGATTGCATTGGCCAGAGCCTTTGTTTTAATAACTATTTTAGTCTTGTTGAGCTCGAAGGAGTCTGTTGAATATGGCAAGAAGGATCTTAGGACATTTTACACAATGATACTAATCCCATCTTCCAGAATGTAATATCCTTTCATCCCCATTATTAATAGGATTACATTTTGATGATTTGATGTGTGTGATGCAATGTCCAGTAGTCTAGACATATATTGAGACATGCAGTGTTAACCTGAATGACAAATTAATTGGTGTTGGGGTGGAAGAAGATTTGCTGCAGATTATGAAAGTGACATGTTTGGGGATAATAGAAAGGATATGAAATGGACATTTTGAATCGAGAAGATCACGCGGACTCGTGGCCAGCTGCTGCTGAAATTATAATTCAGTGGGAAAATGCTGTCAGTTCCTTTAGTACTTTGTCACATACCGAAAACATGCTGTCAGATCATTCTTATGTCGTGAGAATAATCTGTACTTTCCCTAATCCTTTTTATACTGAGCAAAAATATAAATGCAACGTGACAATTTCAACGATTTTACAGAGTTACAGTTCATGTAAGGAAGTCAGTCAATTGAAATGAATGAATTAGGCCCTAATCAATTGATTTCACAAGACTGGGCAGGGGCGCAGACATGGGTGGGCCTTGGAGGGCATAGGCCCACCCACTGGGGAGTCAGGCCCAGCCAATCAGAATGATTTTCTCCCCCTCAAAAGTCCTTTATTACAGACAGAAGTACTCCTCAGTTTCATCAGCTGTCGGGGTGGCTGGTCTCAGACGATCCCGCAGGTGAAGAAGCCGGATGTGGAGGTCCTGGGCTGCGGTTGTGAGACTGGTTGGACGTACTGCCAAATTCTCTAAAATGACGTTAGAGGCGGCTTATGGTAGAGAAATTAACATTAAATTCTCTGGCAACAGCTCTGGTGGACATTCCTGCAGTCAGCATGCCAATTGCACGCTCCATCAAAACTTGAGACATCTGTGGCATTGTGTTGTGTGACAAAACTGCACAAGAGTGGCCTTTTATTGTCCCCAGCACAAGGTCCACCTGTGTAATGATAATGCTGTTTAATCAGCATCTTCATATTTTGAGAGAATTATGCTTTTTCTGCATATGGAACATTTCCCGGGATTTTTTATTTCAGCTCATGAAACATGAGACCAACACTTTACATGTTGCGTTTACATTTTTGTTCAGTGTACATGGACAAATGCAGAATAACGGCAATCAAAATAAACGTTCTACCAGAGCGAACATGTTATTTTTGCGACATAAAGTTTGTATGTTAAAACTATTCATAAAATGAATACGTTTTTTATGTCACTCGCGCCCATGCGCAGATCAAATACACAGCTGGAACGCAGATTAAGCTATCTACTAATAATGTCCTAATAATTTAAAAAGATTGCTCAGAAAACCAGGTGATCTAATAAGCGTATGCTTACTTCGATTTTATTTTTGGCCTTACGCAGATTAAGATAAGCAGAGTAAAGTGTTTACATGACTATTGCCACACTCTGCCTACTGACATTATCAGTTTATTATCAAATTATTAATATACATGTAAAGTTATTTTCACCTAGTGGAGGTGGGGGTCACATACATGGAAACCTTCAACTAAAGTAACATTGAATTATGGAAAAGTACTAAAATTGAATACACTAACACATTTCAATAGTCTATTTGAAATACTAAATTGTCATATTTTGTTTAAATCATTTGAGAGCTTTAAATCAAATCAATGTTATTTGTTGCATGCTCCAAATACAACTGGTGTAGACTTTACAGTGAAATGCTTGGTTACGAGCCCTTCCCAACAATGCAGAGTTTAAAAATAAAATAGTAACACACGAGGAATAAAATAGAAGACACAAGAATGGAGCTATATACAGGGAGAACCAGTACCAGTACATCCACTTAGCCTAACTTTCAGTAAGGTTATCAGGTTTAATAAGAGAGATTGTGGTTGTTGCCAAGAGTGATCTCACGGTTCTCTTTTCTCACAGCATTCCTTCAGAGGAGGCAGAGAGGATTACATTGAATCACTTCAGTGGAGGTGTCGGGGGAGTGATGAGAGATGGGTGATAGTGAGTGACAGGAATCCAGCAGCCAGAGCCTGGGCAGGGCAGCAAACCATCCATCCTCTCCACAGGCAGAAGTCTGGTGACCTTCAAACAACTGGAGTAGCACAGAGAAACAGTTAACAGATAACACTCTTCCTGGATGATGCTGTCGGTGAGTAATGATGGACAGACACTTCATTACACTGGACATTTTCACATAAGTATGGGTGGTGATTAAATTGTCTTATTTAAAATAATGCAGTGAGAATTCACTTAGAAGGTATTGCATGCATTCTTTCTGCTTTCAAAACTGTAAACTGTTAAATTGTGAATCTTAAAGGAAGAATGTCCATGCAAATAGTCTTTCATGCATCTGTTTCATATTTACTTGCTCTAGTCTATGATCTTTATAAAAGCATGAATTCCGTCATAAATGTGCATCTGTTTGTGTCTATCAGTAGCAACATGCAGGAGCAGGAAAAGTGTGTCAGTGAGTGTCGTTCAGTGTGCCAAAGGTACAGAGAAACCCTGGTCGCTGGTCTGTCTCATGATCAGGTATTTATAGCAGGAGAGGTATAAATAGCCCCAGAATGGAGAAAAACTGATCCCCTTTAAACCACGAAGGACGCCATAGCCACATTACAGCCTGATTACGAAAGGTAAAAGAAAACAAACTGCATCATAGTATAAACCTAGTCTTGGTGTGTTAGATCATATGAAAGGTAATATAAATGAGTCATGTAGGCCTACACGAAATGTGTACTGTAAGGGGGTTTTCTCTTCAATATGTAAAGAAAAAGTTTAGAATTCTAAAATCCATGAGATTGTTAGCTATAGACCTACAGCCCTTAATTAGATGAAGATTGAAACACTGTATTACATTTCATTACAAATGCATCCTTAAAATGGAACATTTGAAGCCTGCCATTTACTGCGCCATGGGCCGTTGAACACATGCATGCTTGACATATCACAACAAGGGGTTATGACTCACGACCTATGTGTTTGCATGGATGCGTTTATGAATATTTTGACCTGGATACCTGTTATTTTGTTATACATGATGCAACATGCCAAATTAAATCAGTCTGACTAAATTATTGGGCATATCCACCAAACCAACTAAGAGTATTGTTGGGCATAGTAAACAATGTAAACTTGGTTGATTGTTGTGAAGGGATGGGCCTGTCACATGCATGCCATGCTATAGGTCATGCCAGGTGATAGTTTGTCTTGTTGAGTTTAGCTGGAGAGATCCCTACTAGAGAGACTGCAAGAGGCCTGGACATGCACTTTGACGCACTAGGATATGAAGGGGACGACTATGAGGATGTGGACACTCAATACATGATTGAACAGAGTCTTCTGGAATGTAACAAGCAGATTGAATCGTGGGATTCCAGCCTAGGGGATGAGTGCAGGTACACAGCTTCTTGCTTCACCCTTGTGAACCTTTAGAAGCACACCAGACACAGATACACAGGTCTTCCCAGATAGTAGGATAGTTATACATTTTATGTTGGTCCTGAGAATGTAAACACTTCTCCAGACATTATAAAGAGGTTATAAATGATAAAGTCTGTATCTGGAACTCACACCCTCATCATGAGGATGGTGGCACAGCTTTTATGGTGTGACTTTTTTTTTTCCACAGTCAAGATATAACAGATAATGTAAAAATCTTCTCCGCCATAAGAAAAGGTGAGTAGTGAGTGCCGGTTCTGCACTATTGATTATTTACTGTGTCTCCATAACAGCAGTATTCTCCTTGATAATCCTCTCTGCTTCCTGGTTTGTTGCCAGGTGACGAAGCAGCTCTCCGCCAGCTGTCTGTCAGCCAGAGTGCTTTCTCTGAAGTGGACAACAGAGGCTGGATCCCCCTACATGAGGCCGTTAGTCAGAAGAACCAAAATATTCTAGAGGTCACCTTTGCAGGTTTGTATATCTTTGTCTCGTCCCTACACACAAAGGTCAATTAAATCATGCATTGTTTCGAGAAGATACCAACAATCAAAGGGACATTAAACACCAAAATAAAAGTTTGTCCGATGTTTTCAAGGCTCAAAAGTACACAGAACCAAAATATAAATGCAACATGCAACAATTTCTAAGTTGTTACAGTAAATATAAAGAAATCAGTGAATTAAAATAAATTCTAATCTATTGATTTCACATGACTGGGCAAGGGCGCAGCCATGGGTGGGCCTGGGAGGGAATAGGCCCACCCACTTGTGAGCCACTGGGGAGCCAGGCCCAGCCAATCAGAATGAGTTTTCTCCCACAAAAGGGCTTTATTAGAGACAGAAATACTCTACACCACCCCCTCCTCATACGATTTCGCATGTGAGGAAGCCGGATGTAGAGGTCCTGGGCTGGCAAGGTTACACGTGGGCTGCGGTTCTGAGGCCGGTTGGACGTACTGCCAAATTCTTTAAAACAATGTTGGAGGCGGATTATGGTAGAGAAATGAACATTGAATTATCTGGCAACAGCTCTGATGGACATTCCTACAGTCAGCATGCCAATTGCACGCTCCCTCAAAACTTGAGAGATCTGTGTCATTGTGTTGTGTGACAGAACTGCACATTTTAGTGGCCTTTTATTGTCCCCAGCACAAGGTGCACCTGTGTAATGATCATGCTGTTTAATCAGCTTCTTGATATGCCACACCTGTCAGGTGGATGGATTATGTTGGCAAATGAGAAATGCTCACAAACAGGGATGTAAACAAATTTGTGCAGAAAATTTGAGAGAAAAGCTTTTTTTGCTTATGGAACATTTCTGGGATTTTTATTTCAACTCATTAAATATGGGACCAGCACTTTACATGTTGCGTTTATATTTTTGTTCACTATGAGTTCACGTTTCCTTTCAATGATAATATAATATTTAAGTATAATGATAGATCATAAGACTGACTTGATGTACGCCTTCCTCAGCATCGAGTCAAAATGCAGTGCAATGTCGGACCGTCCGGGGAAAGACACCTCTGTTCCTGGCGGTGGAGCAAGGTCTGATAGAGAACGCCACCTTTCTGCTACAGAACCGTTCCAGTTCTGACTGCCAGGATGACGAAGAGGACTCACCGCTAGTTATAGGTAAACCTGTCTGCATCCTCTGTTATTAATGTACTCAAAACATACTGAAGGTTAGTCTCTTGTGACAGACTCCAGCTCACATGATATTTGGTTCTGGGAATAACTGAATGTAGAGCTGACAGAACAATAGACAGTCCAAATGTAAGCCTATGTAGTCCTGACAATGAGAAGAACTCTAGGACATGTAGGATCATTACAGACCTATCCCACTTCTCTCCTTCCATCCAACAGCTATCAGAAACAATCGTCTGGACCTGGCCAAGCTCCTACTGGGGTTCGGTAGCAATGTGAACCTGGAGGGATGTCACAGCAGGACCCCCCTCCACGAGGCTGCCAAGCTGGGACGGGAGGACTTTGTGGAGCTGCTTCTCAGGTCTGGAGCCAACCCAGACGCCAGGTCCGACTATGGGCTCACGCCCCTGGCCCTTGCCGCTCAGTGTGGGCATGTGAAAGTAGTTCAAACTCTCGTCCAGAAAGGTACAGTAGCCTATGTCAGTGGTTCCCAAACTGTGGGGTGCGCCCGGGTCCCCACCCCCCAAAATTATATAATTATATATATATATATATATATATATATATATATATATATATATATATATATATATATATATATATATATATATATATATATATATATATACAGTACCAGTCAAAAGTTTGGACACACCTACTCGTTCAAGGGTTTTTCTTTATTTTTTACTATTTTCTACATTGTAGAATAATAGTGAAGACATCAAAACTATGAAATACCACATATGGAAACAAAAAAGTGTTCAACAAATCAAAATATATTTGAGATTCTTCAAAGTAGCCACCCTTTGCCTTGATGACAGCTTTGCACCCCTCTTGGCATTCTCTCAACCAGCTTCATGAGGTAGTCACCTGGATTGCATTTCAATAACAAGGGATGCTTTGTTAAAAGTTAATTTGTGAAATGTCTTTCCTTCTTAATGTGTTTGAGCCAATCAGTTGTGTTGTGACAAGGTAGGGGTGGTATACAGAAGATAGCCCTATTTGGTAAAATACCAAGTCCATATTATGGCAAGAACAGCTCAAATAAGCAAAGAGAAACGACAGTCCATCATTACTTTAAGACATGATGGTCAGTCAATCCGGAAAATTTCAAGAACTTTGAAAGTTTCTTCAAGTGCAGTCACAAAAATCATCAAGCGCTATGATGAAACAGGCTCTCATGAGGACCGCCACAGGAAAGGAAGACCCTGAGTTACCTCTATTGCAGAGGATAAGTTCATTAGAGTTACCAGCCTCAGAAATTCCAGACCAAATAAGTGCTTCACAGAGTTCAAGTAACAGACACATCTCAATATCAACTGTTCAGAAGAGACTGCGTGAATCAGGCCTTCATGGTCGAACTGCTGCAAAGAACCACTACTTAAGGACACCAATAATAAGAAGAGTATTGCTTGGGCCAAGAAATACGAGCAATGGACATTAGATTAGTGTAAATCTGTCCTTTGGTCTGACCAAATTTGAGATTTTTGGTTCCAACCGCTGTGCCTTTGTGAGACGCAGAGTAGGTGAACGGATGATCTCCGCATGTGTGGTTCCCACCGTGAAGCATGGAGGAGGTGTGGGTGTGCTTTGCTGGTGACACTGTCTGTGATTTATTTAGAATTCAAGGCACACTTCACCAGCATGGCTACCACAGCATTTTGCAGCGATATGCCATCCCATCTGGTTTGCGCTTAGACAGGACAGTAACCCAAAACACCTCCAGGCTGTGTAAGGGCTATTTGACCAAGAAGGAGAGAGTGATGGAGTGTTGCATCAGATGACCTGGCCTCCACAATCATCCGACCTCAACCCAATTGAGAGAATTTGGGATGAGTTGGACTGCAGAGTTAAGGAAAAGCAGCCAGGAAGTGCTCAGCATATGTGGGAACTCCTTCAAGACTGTTGGAAAAGCATTCTAGGTGGAGCTGGTTGAGAGAATGCCAAGAGTGTGCAAAGCTGTCATCAAGGCAAAGGGTGTCTACTTTGAAGAATCTCAAATCTGAAATATATGTTGATTTGTTTAACACTTTTTTGTTTACTACATGATTCCATATGTGTTATTTCATCATTTTTGATGTCTTCACTATTATTCTACAATGTAGAAAATAGTAAAAATAAAGAAAATCCCTTGAACGAGTAGGTGTGTCCAAACTTTTGACTGGTACTGTATATATATATATTTATATATATATTTATATACTATACTATACTGTATACTATTACACGTTTAAAGCCGGACTGAGTTCAAAGTGCAATTTCGAAATTGAGTAGTGCATCATCAGTTCCTCTTGTCATGTTAATCATTGCATAACTTAGAGAGATATTTATAACTTGTCAGAAATTTCCAGATCAACTAGCCCATGTCAGCTAACGTTTTTTTTTATTTTGTTTTTTTAGCCCATAGATATTGTTGTAATTTTTTTTTGTCACTCAAATATCACATGAATACACATTGGACATGGCAAAATGTATAGAATTGCAAGAAAATATGCTTTAAAACGGCAACATTTTCTTTGTTCCCCATGACAAAATGTGTAGAATTGCAGGAAGTTAACTGTACATCTGCAAAATTCTCTCCACCAACAAGAGGGGTGTGAACAGTTTGTGTCATGAACAGTGCTTGTGCCCATAGAAATAGACGATGTTCCCCAAGTGAAAACATTTGGGAACCCTTGGCTCAATTAGCTTATTTTACTTGTACTGTACTAATGTCTCTGTGTCACAAGGTGGAAAAGTGACAGGTTCTATGTCTGGGTTGAGCAGGCAGAGTGAAGCAGAGGCAGACAACAAAACAAAAGGGATGTTTATTTTCCTAAAGTGGCAATCTGCAATGGATATAATAACAAAGCCTATCCCCACCCCTGTTTTAGTAAAAAGCTGAGGGATGGGGCTGGTGAAATTATATCAAAGTGATATGGTTTTAACCATGTTTTGAGATGAGGCTATACAGTGTTTGTTTACATTTACTTTGTTTACAAATATTGGAGTAAAGCAAGCTTATATTTTGGTTCTGATGTGGTACAATAGTTGAACTAAGCTCAGGAGGCATTTATAAATTGTGTTCTTCAAGAATCAATGGGTACATATCAGATGTAGCAACTGCAGATTGACCCTTTAAGGCATGTTTTTCCATTATTCTGTGTCAAACACATTCCAGTTTCTCATTTCTGTTCAATTACTTTTTTCCCATAAATATAATTTTCACTTACTTTTTACTAGTAAAACCAGTCTAGTTAAAATCATGCAAAACATACCAACAAACCCAAAAAATCAAAAGGGGCACATGAAGTGGCACAGGAAGGGGCACAGGAAAGGGAGGCATCAGGCATCCATACTACTACATCTCATATTAAACGTTCAGCTCAAACCCCATTGACCATTTCACCAACGAAATCATCAGTCTGCATAGGATCCATCACGCCTCTGCACTGCATCACCCCCTGTGGGAAGCCACCAGGAAACACAAAACAGGAGGTTGACATCACATGATCTGTCAATTAACCAATAAAAATGCTTCATTTAGTTGGCATGCAGATAGGTCATACCTGTTACACAAGCACATGCTGTATCTTATGACTTGGGCCCATATAAGGGCGTATAATTGGCATCAACTAGTTTTTGTATGTCATTGACTTTGTTTTTGTTGCTCTGTACAAGCAATACAGATTTGTTGTTGTTTGCTGTTTGTAACAGGGGCCAACGTGGAGTCTATGGCCCAGGATTATGCCACAATCCTATTTGAGGCATCTGCCTCTGGCAACCCAGAGATTATTTCTCTGCTGTTGGAGTATGGAGCTGATGCCAATGTCCCCAAACACACTGGACACCTCCCCATCCACAGAGTCTCCCACAGGGGCCATTTACAGTAGGTGGCACCGGTACTGCACCGTTAACCTTGTCACAAATCTGAGTTTAGTGCTTAGAAATCACAATCACATTTCAGAGCTCAGTTGGCCTTTCTCTCACTCGCTCACTCACTCACTCACTTAGAGCTCTGAAGATCCTGATCCCTGTGACGACCTGTGATGCAGTGTATGAGAGTGGAATGAGCCCCTTACACTCTGCAGCTGCTGGTGGTCACACACCGTGTCTAAAGGCCCTGCTGAAGGCAGGCTATGACCCTAACTACATGTTGCACCCCTGGGTCCGACGTAACTACGACGACCAGCGGAAGTCTGCCCTGTACTTTGCTGTGTCCAACGATGATGTACCCTCGGTCAAGCTGCTGCTGGAGGCTGGGGCCATGCCCAACCAGGACCCTGTCAAGTGCCTACAGGTCAGGCCTCATATTCACAAACAGTCTCAGAGTAGGAATGCTGATCTAGGATCAGTTTTGCTTTTAGATCATAAGGGATAAGATTATATGGACAAGGGAAACCTGATCCTAGATCAGCACTCCTACTCTGAGACACTTTTTGAAAACGGGCCCTCGTGGCTTTTTGTCAAATACCCTGATGACGTCAGCACGCAGAAACTCGTTTTTCTCAATCACTTTAGCAAATTTTTCAGATGTAAGTGGTATGTTTTAAAAACTCTTAAGTACTAAACTGATAACACTTGTAATGCCCCCTATCTTATATTCAGAACCTTTGATTGTGCATTGATTGGGGTTTCACGCATCTTTCACCCCTGAGTCATTCATGCAAAATCTAAGTTTTCTGTGAAATACCATGAGAACATTTAGTTTAGTCAATACATCAGATAATGATAAGCTCACCATTTAGTAATTTTAACTACCATTTAATCCAATAGCAAGAAATACAAGATACAAATGTCAAAACTGTTCTTTTTGACGTGCTGAATAGAAACAATAGTAGATGGTAAATATAATTTTCCATACATTATTTAACAAAAACTTGACATGCAATAAAAAAAAAAGTATAATTTCTGTCGAATGGCAGGTTGAGAAATATGTCAGTCTTATAGTTTAATTATCCTTATACAGTACATACGCAGGACAAATCATCAGAAATAGGGGTATTGTGAAGCAGTTGGCTCCTGTAAAAATGTAGCACGTGTTGTATGCCATTTCTGCCCCATGCGTCATTATACAAGATCACCTTTTCTACATGACTTTGTCGACTGATACAGCATCACCTGTCAATGTAATTCACATAATGAGTGGAATATATTGTTATATATACAACCCAGGTATTTCAGCAGTGCATTGTACACTACACTATAATTACAAATGGTAGTACATAGTGACTCTTTCCACTTTGTCCTATTAAAGCACACTGGCTGATGGAGAATGATGATGTAGTATTTACAGCCACATCCATATACAGTGCCTTCGGAAAGTATTCAGACCCCTTGAACTTTTCCACATTTTGTTACGTTACAGACTTATTCTTACGGTACACAGTCCTTCTCTCAGC
Source organism: Hucho hucho (assembly GCA_003317085.1). Lineage (NCBI taxonomy): Eukaryota > Metazoa > Chordata > Actinopteri > Salmoniformes > Salmonidae > Hucho > Hucho hucho. The sequence goes on along the minus strand of QNTS01006656.1, from coordinate 14,544 downwards.
ACATATCAAAGCTGCAGACTAAAGTTAAATCTAGACTTGGTAATCGCTCCTCTTTCACCCCAGCTACCAAACTAACCCTGATTCAGATGACCATCCTCCCCATGCTAGATTACAGAGACGTAATTTATAGATCGGCAGGTAAGGGTGCTCTCGAGCGGCTAGATGTTCTTTACCATTCGGCCATCAGATTTGCCACCAATGCTCCTTATAGGACGGCTATTGCCAAGAAACTGAATATCTCATACAACGCTGTGTACTACTCCCTTCACAGAACAGTGTAAACTGTCTCTAATCAGAATAGAAAGAGGAGTGGGAGGCCCCGGTGCACAACTGAGCAAGAGGACAAGTACATTAGAGATTCTAGTTCGAGAAACAGATGCCCATGCACCAGGGCCTCCCACTACTCTTTCTATTCTGGTTAGAGCAAGTTTGCGCTGTTCTGTGAAGGGAGTAGTACACATTGTTGTACAAGATCTTCAGTTTCTTGGCAATTTCTCGCATGGAATAGCATTCATTTCTCAGAACAAGAATAGACTGACGAGTTTTAGAAGAAAGTTCTTTGTTTCTGGCCATTTTGAGCCTGTAATCGAACCCACAAATGCTGATGCTCCAGATACTCAACTGGTCTAAAGAAGGCCAGTTTTATTGCTTCTTTAATCAGGACAACAGTTTTCAGCTGTGCTAACATAATTGCAAAATGGTTTTCTAATGATCAATTAGCCTTTTAAAATTATAAACTTGGATTAGCTAACACAATGTGCCATTGGAACACAGGAGTGATGGTTGCTGATAATGGGCCTCTGTACACCTATGTAGATATTCCATTAAAAATCAGCCGTTTCCAGCTACAATAGTCATTTATAACATTAACAATGTCTACACTGTATTTATGATCAATTTGATGTTATTTTAATGGACAAAAAATGTGCTTTTCATTCAAAAACAAGGACATTTCTAAGTGACCCCAAACTTTTGAACGGTAGTGTATGTTTACTAGGCACTACATAATCTTGGTTCAGTAGTTATCAGTTTTGAGCAGTTTGATTAAGTGATAGTTAATTGTATTGTTAACAAATGAGAAGTCTAATAAAAAGCATGAGCAGGTGCACACTCAGAGAAAATGATTTAGTGTAGAGGTGCTGACTAACGGTGAATAAACATTGAAGCTATGAAAACAAAGAGAGTCGCACACTCCATATATATAACCTCTCAGTAATTTATTGGGTAAAAAAACACCAATGTTTCAACATCACTGTGTCTTCTTCAGGGTAATGTTATGAATGTGTGAACAAATGACAAGAAAATCATATCAAAAGTAAAATTAATATTGCATTTTGAAAAGCAGATACTTTGATTGAATATGTATCCAAATTGAAAGAGTGATTTGGTGCAGTGAACAAGTGCCTTTGTGAATGTGTTTGTTGTACTCAAGTCAACTGAAAATGCGCTTAGTGTTTTCAAACATGAACCATTATGATGATCTCTTTTGATTGTTGTGCATATAATTGTGAAAATGTACCACATACTTGTGAAAGTTGCACACAAAACAAACTGTAATAAAGTAGTGGATTCACCTAGGTTTGAAAGAAAGGTGCACTTATCAACACACAGCAACACACTCTTTTTCCCTCCTGCAGGTGGCTCTGAGGTCAGGTAACCTGGAGATGATCTACGTCCTGCTGAGGTTCGGAGCCAACGTCAACTACTTCTCCCGCATCAATACCACCCACTTCCCCTCCGCGCTGCAGTACGCCTTGAAGGACGAGGTTGTCCTGCGCATGCTTTGTAACTATGGCTACGATGTCCAGCGCTGCTTCGAGTGCAACTACGGTGAAGCGTCCCATGTTCCTGATGACTATGAGGGCTGGACCAATACTGTCATCAACGACTCCATGGTAAGGGGGATATTGGTAGGGTGAATAGGTCCAGGGGTTTCTCTCTGGTCAGGTTATGTGGCTAAGTATTGTTCTTTAGTTCCTTAAAGCTAGAATCCAAAGATGACATGTAAATTAATGATATTCTTGAATTCTTGATTCTTGAAGAATAAACGTATAAATGCCTCATGAATTGAGGTACCCCATCCGAACCCAAAATAAACATAAGTGTTTGAATTCAGGATTCTAGCTTTAAAATGTTAGGCTCCTAGTATGCTAATAACAAGTTAGAACACATTAAGTAATAACTGCAGGCTTTTAGTAAAGTGTTACCTAAAACTGTTATGTGCTTCCTTGCAGTTTTGTGAGGTTATCTCAGTGTACTGGTTGAAAGAACACTCGGGACACGTGGTGCGTATCATGATGGATTACGTCGATCACGTGACCTTCTGCTCGAAACTAAAGGCTGTCCTGATGGAACAAAAGCAGTGGCCTGATATCTGCAAAGTTCAAGGTTGGTGGATAAACAAAACAAAACTAGGTGGACAAAACAAATCTATGTGTTCTGTTAACCATTCAATGGGAAAACAGTTATGTTTTCATAGAAGGCATAGATTGTCCATGACTATGATTATGTTGAGGGCCTGGAGTTTTTCCTGAGCATGCGACCTGACCATGGTAAAAATCTAGCCCGTAATTATGGGCTATAATTACTGGACCCTAAATATGTCCCTCAGACAGTTGATGAACTAGGCCTACTTGACAGTCTATGTTATTGACTATCTCATATCTGACTGACTGTGTCTAACATCATCATAATCATCATCCCTCCCCACAGAGAACGCTCGCTGTCTTCAGCATCTCTGTCGTCTGAAGATCCGTAGCTGTCTGGGTCGACTGCGTCTCAGGGCCCCAGTGTTCAGGCATTTCCTGCCTCTACCCAACCGGCTCAAAGATTACATCCTGTACCGGGAATATGATCTCTTCAGCCAGAAGAGCCTAGTGGGCTGACATGAAGAAGTACATGGAGGATGAGCGAAGAAGATAGGCCTACATTAACAATTAGTCAGTGACTCAGCAATGCTATTAGTCCAAGTCGGGCCAGGGTGCCCGACGTCGAAATCTTTGAGTTTTTTTTGGAGGGGGGGGGGGGGCACATCGAGGCTGATTTGTTAATTGTGACTATAGCCCCCTAGCTCTACTGTAATTCAAACCTTGCTATTAGTCTGTCAGGCAGACGAGCTGAGCTCAATCACATCAGGTTAAAAGAGTTTACTGTTATCATCAAGTGGAATTTTCAGCTTTTCACCTAAGAATTAGGGTGGGACAGGGGGGATTGAAGAATTTTGGTGTGTTTCAGCATAAAATAAAACCTTTCTCTTTTTTTTTGTCAAGTTTCATTGTCTGTTATTTATCAGAGCTACATGTACATGTGTGCATACACTGAGTGTACAAAACATTAAGAACATCTGCTCTTTCCATGCCATAGACTGACCAGGTGAAAGCTATGATCCCTATTGATGTCACTTGTTAAATCCACTTCAATCAGATGAAGGGGAGGAGACAGGTTAAATAATGATTTTTAAGCTTTGAGACAATTTAGACATGGATTGTGTATATGTGCCATTCAGAGGGTGAATGTGCAAGACAAAATATTTAAGTGCCTTTGAAAGGGGGTATAGTAGTAGGTGCCAGGCGCACCCGTTTGTGTCAGGAACTGCAATGCTGCTGGGTTTTTCACACTCAGCACTTTCCTGTGTGTATCAAGAATGGTCCACCACCCAAAGGACATCCAGCCACTTGACATAACTGTGGGAAGCATTGGAGTCAACATGGGCCAGCATCCCTGCAGAATTCTTTCGACACCTTGTAGAGTCCATGCGCAGACTAATTGAAAGTGGTGGTGCAACTCAATATTAGGAAGGTGTTCTAAATGTTCTGTAATGTTTTGCCTAAACATATGCTGTTGTCTGGTTACAAATTGCAACAAAAAAACATAATCCTAACCATGGAAACAAGATTGATGGGAGAAAGTCATCCAAGACTGGTCGGACCTAGCCACCCACCTTCGAAAACGCACAGGGAGTGGTGCCATTCTTGGCTCTGACAACGGAACTGGTAATCGTTTATGGGCGACGGTTGAATTGAGCCAAAGTGTATTTCATTGCATAGCACCAAGGAACCAATGAAATCTGTCGAGAAATACTTTATCCAATCATAATCGTTCTAAAGGCGGGATATCCGCATGTAGGATGAGCTGTGTGTGGAGATTGATGTAAAGGGAAAACATTCCGTGTGAGTGATAGGCTAGCTATTTGGTTTCTTATTGACAGATTACAGTTCATATTCGTACGAATTGAAATAGCTAGCTATAGCCATGCCTGGAATAGATAAATTACCGATCGAGGAGACATTCGAGGACAGTCCGCAGGTAATCTCAAACTATTCTCTGTAGCCTGCTAGCTCCTGTAGCTCCCTGTTGTCTTTGTGGCGTGAAGAGCGCAGCGAATGCTAGCCAGCCATGTTAGCTCGCTCGAGCAAGCATCAATATAAAGAGCTGTCAAAAGGTGACAGCTGGCCTCTTTAAATCGAATGTGTCTGGTCCCCAGGCAAACTAGCGAACCTGTTTCATGTTATTTGGCCAGCTGTCAATGGTAGTAGCTATTTTTGCATTATCGGCCTTTGCACCACCTGATAAAAGTAACGCTAGTTAGATAATGGTGTTCTATTGAGACAATGCCATGGCACACATCACACCCTTATTGTTGATGATATTGAACACATAAATGAGTCGGTCAAGCTACGTGACCGTCCTGGTTCCAGCTGGCTGGCTGGGTGCACCACTTCCTCACTATCGTGGAGTTGAGTAAACACTGCTACTTCCCCAGAATCTAGAGGTTATTGGCTAGCTAGCGAGCTACTTCCCTAGCTGCAAACCACTGGATTTTGATGGGATGGCTGGCTATCTGACAATAGCTAGGCCTTTTATAAAGGGTATTTGGCTTGTCTATGAGAGCTGCACTTGTACAGTGAATGTTAAATGTTCTTTAGACCTAGCTTTAAATTTGATGGCATTAATTAATCCCTCTTTCAGCTATGGTATAACGCCTAGATACAGTATCCAACAAAACTGCTTGCATGTCCAGTAGTCATAAGAATCATTACTGTCTGTTGCAGAACAGGCTTGTCCAGCAGTGTCAGGGGACTGAGGCCATAGAAAATACTATTAATTATATTCTAATCATTCTATTTCTATGGCTGAGGCTCTCTCCCCTGCCAGAATGCAGCAACACATACCTGTGAGACCAGTTCCAGAGTGTTGATCACTAGCTTGCACCCACTGACATGACATGTCCCTGACCTAGTCTGAGGTGTCTGGGGCATGACATGTAGCTGTACAGTATGGCAGGGGTGGCGCCCAGCTACCCCGCCCCCTGGATAGCTACTGGGCATGCATTCTTCTTTATCCTGCCCTGTGCAACCTACACAGTACACACCTGATTCAGCTAAACAGAATCTTGATGAAGGGTCGCTCTCCAGGAGGCCACCTCAGATGTGTGGGATGAACAAAATAGTCAGAGGGATTGGTTAAAGCCACAGATCTGGGACCAGATTAGCCTTGCACAACGGTGACATAAGTGCGCCATCTAAGCTTCCTCTTTTTTTTTTCTTTTTTTAAAATTTTATTTCACCTTTATTTAACCAGGTAGGCTAGTTGACAACAAGTTCTCATTTACAACTGCGACCTGGCCAAGATAAAGCAAAGCAGTGCGACACAAACAACAACATAGTTACACATTGGAGTAAACAAACACACAGTCAATAATACAGTAGGGGAAAAAAACAAATCTATATACAATGTGTGCAAATGAGGTAAGATAAGGAACGTAAGGCAATAAATAGGCCATGGTGGCGTAGTAATTACAGCATAGCAATTTAACACTGGAATGGTAAATGTGCAGTAGATGAATGTGCAAAGTAAAAATACTGGGGTGCAAAGGAGCAAGATAAATAAATGACTACGGTAGGGGATGAGGTAGAAGGTTGGGCTATGTACAGGTGCAGTGATCTGTGAGCTGCTCTGACAGCTGGTGCTTAAAGCTAGTGAGGGAGATGTGTCTCCAGTTTCAGTGATTTTTGTAGTTCGTTCCAGTCATTGGCAGCAGAGAACTGGAAGGAAAGGCGGCCAAAAGAGGAATTGGCTTTGGGGGTGACCAGTGAGATATACCTGCTGGAGCGTGTGCTATGGGTGGGTGCTGCTATGGTTACCAGCGAGCTGAGATAAGGCAGGGCTTTACCTAGCAGGGACTTGTAGATGACCTGGAGCCAGTGGGTCTGGCGACGAGTATGTAGCGAGGGCCAGCCGACTAGAGCATACAGGTCGCAGTGGTGGGTGGTATAAGGGGCTTTGGTGACAAAGCGGATGGCACTGTGATAGACTGCATCCAGTTTGCTGAGTAGAGTATTGGAAGCTGTTTTGTAGATGACATCGTTTTACTAGTGCAAGTTTGGCAGCATGAGTGAAGGAGGCTTTGTTGCGAAATAGAAAGCAGATTCTTGATTTAATTTTGGATTGGAGATGTTTAATGTGAGTCTGGAAGGAGAGTTTACAGTCTAGCCAGACACCTAGGTATTTGTAGTTGTCCACGTATTATTCTAGGTCAGAGCCGTCCAGGGTAGTGATGCTAGTCGGGCGGGCGGGTGCAGGCAGCGAACGGTTGAAAAGCATGCATTTGGTTTTATTAGTGTTTTAAGAGCAGTTGGAGGCCACAGAAGGAGTGTTGTATGGCATTGAAGCTCGTTTGGAGGTTAGTTAACACAGTGTCCAAAGAAGGGCCAGAAGTATACAGAATGGTGTCGTCTGCATAGAGGTAGATCAGAGAATCACCGGCAGCAAGAGCGACATCATTGATGTATACAGAGAAGAGAGTCGGCCCAAGAATTGAACCCTGTGGCAGTCTGCCAGAGGCCCGGACAACAGGCCCTCTGATTTAACACACTGAACTCTGTCTGCAAAGTAGTTGGTGAACCAGGCGAGGCAATCATTAGAGAAACCAAGGCTGTTGAGTCTGCCGATAAGAATGCGGTGATTGACAGAGTCAAAAGCCTTGGCCAGGTCAATGAATACGGCTGCACAGTAATGTCTCTTATCGATGGCGGTTATGATATTGTTTAGTACCTTGAGCGTGGCTGAGGTGCACCCGTGACCAGCTCGGAAACCGGATTGCACAGCGGAGAAGGTACGGTGGGATTCGAAGTGGTCAATGATCTGTTTATTAACTAGGCTTTCAAAGACTTTAGAGAGGCAGGGCAGGATGGATATAGGTCTATAGCAATTTGGGTCTAGGGTGTCACCCCCTTTGTAGAGGGGGATGACCGCAGCAGCTTTCCAATCTTTTGGGATCTTGGACAACACTAAAGAGAGGTTGAGCAGACTGGTAATAGGANTGTATTGGTTCTGTGTATTGACTTCCCTGAACAGTTACATATTGCGGGGACTATTCGATGCAATAGCAGTCCGCCACAGGATGTTAATTGTGCTGGTCAAGGGCAGTCAGGTCTGGAGTGAACCAAGGGCTGTATCTGTTCTTAGTTCTACATCTTTTGAAAGGGGCATGCTTATTTAAGATGGTGAGGAAGTTGCTTTTAAAGAACGACCAGGCATCCTCGACTGACGGAATGAGGTCAATATCCTGCCAGGCCAATTAGAAAGGCCTGCTCACAGAAGTGTTTTAGGGAGCATTTGACAGTGATAAGGGGTGGTCGTTTGACCGCGGGCCCATAGCGGATGCAGGCAATGAGGCAGTGGTCGAAAACAGCAGAGGTGTATTTGGAGGGCAAGTTGGTCAGGATAATATCTATGAGGGTGCCCATGTTTACAGATTTAGGATTGTACCTGGTGGGTTCCTTGATGATTTGTGTGAGATTGAGGGCATCTAGCTTAGATTGTAGCACTCCCGGGGTGTTAAGCATATCCCAGTTTAGGTCACCTAACAGAACGAACTCTGAAGATAGATGGGGGGCAATCAATTCACATATGGTGTCCAGGGCACAGCTGGGAGCTGAGGGGGGTCTATAGCAGGCGGCAACAGTGAGAGACTTATTTCTGGAGAGATGAACTACTTAGGGAGTGGTGGGGCACTCCCGACACTACCCGGTGAAATGCAAGGCGCCAAATTCAAAATCCAAAAGTTGAATTATTATTATTCATCAATATACAAGTGTTGCATAGTCATCAAAAGCTCTGCTTCTTGGCAATATCACAGCGTTGTCAGATTTCAAAAAGGCTTTACGGCGAAAGCACTACATTTGATCGTTTCAGGGTAGCACCTCCAATATTTTACTATTAGCATAAATTCATAAACCATCACGGTTCACACAAAACACATTTCACAGCGAAAACAAATCCCTTACCTTTTGAAGAACTTCTGCTGAGGGCTTCCCAAGTGTCCAACGAAGACAATCCATGGTTCTTTTGTTAGAAAAAGTCATTTATTATATCCATAAATCTCAGTTTGGTTGGTGCGTTATGTTCAGAAAATCCAACGTCGAATCGCCCATTGAAACGTGAAGAGAACGCGTTCAAATATACCTATAAACTTTTCCTAAACAAATCAAATACCAGTTAAAATGCATCCTTAGCTATCCTTTTATGAATATGAGCGATAATATTTCACTCGGATGGTCACCTAAACGTTATATAAGTAAAATAAAGTGGGGCGCGCAGCCAAACTCGCGCACAAGAAACTTGTTGACATCTGAGCTACCTTGGCCATTTCCTGTACCTATTCTTCCTGCTTCCTCCAATCTCTCTGAGGCTTTATATATAGACTGTTGACATCTAGTGGAAGCCATAAGTACTGAAATCTCGGAGCTGCTTGCCATAGAACTCAATAGGGAGACTGTCAAACAGAGCCAAACATAACACTTTGTATTTCCGGAATGATTTTTCTTGGGTTTTCGCCTGCTATTTCTGTTCTGTTACACTCACAGACATTATGTTAACACTTTTAGAAACTTCAGAGTGTTTCCTATCCAATAGTACTAATTATGTGCATATTTTCTGGGCCTGAGTGGGAAACATTTTACTTTGGGCACGCCAGACTCTCCAAAACCGTCACCTCGGGAACCGCTCCCTAAGAAGTTAATTTTTAGAATTAGAAGTTCGAACTGTTTGGGCATAGACCTGGAAAATAAGAACTTTGCAGGCTATCTCTGCAATAGATTCCAACTCCTCCCCCTTTGGCAGTTCTATCTTGGCGGAAAATGTTGTAGCTGGGTAGGTAGGCCTACCTGCAAAAGGGGGAGGAGTTGCAGGTAGGCCTAACCTGAATTTTTCCTTCGATGAGTGGTTCCTTCATCTACTGTCTTTCTCTCCCTGTTGCCAGACGCGCTCCCTGCTCGGTGTGTTCGAGGAGGATGCGGATGCTATTTCCAACTACTCCCAGAAGCTCTTCCAGGCCATGAACAGAATCTACGATGCACAAGTGAGCAATGAGCTCTGGGATAAGTTCATGCCAGTTAGTGTGCAGGCTTTAAAAAAAAAAATCGAACACTCATACAAACAGGGCTGTAACCAGGGCTTTGGTGAGGTCCTGACATTTTTGAAAATTGAAGCTCATTTGCTGCATTTCTACACAATTAAATGTTTTTTTTAATGCTATTTGGGGAACAGCAAAAACAAGCAAAAATGCCCCCAGCCATTATCACATTGGCTGCTGTAGACTGAGGTGAATTAACCTATCTACAAACACATGGCCTATTAGCTATACAATTGTAATGTTATACCCCTGAAAGGGGGGAAATATGAGAAATGATTCACACTGACACGTAGCATCAGCGATGAAACAAAAACGTATGACATTTTCAGAACTGTATTGTTTGCATGTTGTATTTTAATGTCATCCTTTAGGGAACATAGGCCATGTGGAGATGTTCATATTGAAATTTTTTATTTTTTCCTAATTTGTTTGATAAGATTAGTACAGATTTTCTCAGGGGACCTCACATGGGGCTCTGACCCCAAGTTTGGGAACCACTGTACTAACCTCTGTCTCCTTTGCTCCCTCCCTTCTGCATGCATTGCAGCCTGCTTCACTACTGGGCACTGCATCACTGTCTGTCTCGGTAGCCTACTCTCTGTAGAGCAACATTATTATGAGAACTTAGTAGCATATTTTTTGTTCCTGCTGAGATAGGCTCTGTTTAACGTTAGCTTTATATTCTTACTTCATTCTTCTAGCTGGCTAAGTAATACTAGCCAGAGCCCTTCAATGTTATTGCAATACGTCTCTGCTGGCAGCTAGCCACCTAACTCACTGACATTTTATAAGCGACTATTACCAGTTGTGCACTCATTCTCTGGTTTTTGTTTGTTTTGGGGATGTCTGTAAACACTGGGATGGTCTTAACTTAAAACTGCCTTTTGTCCAGCATCTCGCAAGCATACTGTCAGCAGCGTCTCAAGTTGCCTAATTGAGCCGAATGCGAGGCGGGGAGTTCATATCACGTCTCAGGCCCCTGGCCTGTGCTGCGAGAGGGTAGTGAATGTGCTGCCAAAAAGGCAAATCCAGGAGACGCAGGCGAACATAATATATAAACCCCTGTTCATAATTCTACTCGTTCACAAAGAGGCAGGCGCAACTAGAACTCAGCCAGATCAATAATATAAACATTCTGAGCTTTGATCAATGATGGGAGCAATATTAAGATGTAGACCCGTAATTGATTTTATTTATTGTCTGTACAAAATACAGAGCCTTCAGAAAGTATTCATATCCTTTGACTTATTCCACATTTTATTGTGTTACAGCCTGAATTCAAAATGGATTAAAAAAATATATTTTTATCTTACCCATCCTCATAAAATATCCCATAATGACAAAGTGAAAACATGTTTTTAGAAATGTTTGCAAATTTATTGAAAATGAAATACAGATATCTCATTTACATACGTTTTCACACCCTTGAGTCAATACATGTTAGAATCATCTTTGGCAGCAATTACAGCTGTGAGTCTTTCTGTGAGTCTTCAAGCTCTTGGTTGTTGATCATTGTTTGACAGCCATTTTCAAGTCATTCCATAGATTTTCAAGTAGATTTAAGTCAAAACTGTAACTAGGCCAATCAGGATCATTCAATGTTGTTTTGGTAAGTAACTCCGGTGTATATTTGGCCTTGTGTTTTAGGTTATTGTCCTGCTGAAAGAGGAATTTGTCTCCCAGTGTCTGTTGTAAAGCAGGCTGAACCAGGTTTTCCTGAAGGATTTTGCCTGTGCTTAGCTCTATTCCGTTTCTTTTTATCCTAAAAAAAACTCCCTAGTCCTTGGCAAAGACAAGCATACCCATGACATAAAGACTGGTACTCAGGGATGTGACTCTAGGCTGGACTCGCCAGAGAAAAAAGGGACTCGTGAATCTGTCTAAATCCATAAAAGATAGGCTAGACAGGAAAGGGGACCATCAGGTACAACAGTATGGAGAGCCTGGAGCCTTTCTTTTGGGTCCCAGAGAGGGCCCCTCTGAGACACAAAAGTTGGTAAAAGGCAGCTCCCCAAAAGCTAAATTCTGGTTGCCCAACATCCTGAAGAGAAATAAACAGCACAAAAAAACAAAAAAAAAGATCCCCCCTCTCTCGTTACAGGAGATGAGAAGATGAGAGCATTAACCACCGTGACATATGTGTTGTGTTGGAATTGCCCCAAACATAACACTATGTATTTAGAAAATAGTTCATTTCTTTGCAATTTTTTTTTGCAGTTTTACTTTAGTGTCTTATTGCAAACAGGATGCATGTTTTGAAATATTTGTATTCTGACAGGCTTCCTTCTTTTCACTCTGTCATTTTGGTTAGTATTGTGGGGTAACTACAGTGTTGTTGATCCATCCTCAGTTTTCACCTATCACAGCCGATAAACTCTAACTGTTTTAAAGTCACCATTGGCCTCATGGTGAAATATTTGTAGTGACTGGGTGTATTGATACACCATCCAAAGTGTCTGTGTTTGACAGGCTATAACTCAACAAAATGTGGAGAAAGACAACGGGTGTGAATACTTTCTGAAAGCACTTTATATATATTGTCCGTAGAGTTCCGAGACAGGATTGTGTCGAGGCACAGATCTGGGGAAGGGTACAAAATATTTCTGCAGCATTGAAGATCCCCAAGAACGCAGTGGCCTCCATCATTCTTAAATGAAAGAAGTTTGGAACCACCAAGACTCTTCCTAGAGCTGGCCACTCAGCAAAACTGAGCAATCGTGGGAGAAGGGCCTTGGTCAGGGAGGTGACCAAGAACCCGATGGTGACTCTGACAGAGCTCCAGAGTTCCTCTGTGGAGATGGGAGAACGTTCCAGAAGAACAACCATCTCTGCAGCACTCCACCAATCAGGCCTTTATGGTAGAGTGGCCAGACGGAAGCCACTCCTAAGTAAAAGGCACATGACAGTTTGCCTTAAAGCACCTAAAGGACTCTCAGACCATGAGAAACAAGATTATCTGGTCTGATGAAACCAAGATTGAACTCTTTGGCCTGAATGCCAAGCGTCACGTCTGGAGGAAACCTGGCACCATCTGTACGGTGAAGTATGGTGGTGGCAGCATCATGCTGTGGGCATTATTTACAGCGGCAGGTACTGGGAGACTAGTTACGATCGAGGCAAAGATGAACGGAGCAAAGTACAGAGAGATCCTTGATGAAAACCTGCTCCAGAGTGCTAAGGACCTCAGTCTGGGGAGAAGGTTCACCTTCCAACAGGACAACGACCCTAAGCACACAGCCAAGACAATGCAGGAGTGGCTTCGGGACAAGTCTCTGAATGTTCTTGAGTGGCCCTGCCAGAGACCAGACTTGAACCCAATCTAACCTCTCTGGAGAGACCTGAAAAAAGCTGTGCAGCAACGCTCCCTATCCAACCTGCCAGAGCTGGTCAGGATCTGCAGAGAAGAATGGGAGAAACTATCCAAATACAGTTGTGCCAAGCTTGTAGCGTCGTACCCAAGAAGACTCGAGGCTGTAATCGCTGCCAAAGGTGCTTCAACAAAGTACTGAGTAAACGGTCTGAATACTTATGTAAATGTGATATTTCAGTTATTTTTAATCCATTTGCAAAAACAACTGTTTTTTGCTTTGTTGTTATGGGGTATTGTGCGTAGATTGAGGAAAAATAAATAATTTAATACATTTTAGAACAAGACTGTAACAAAATGTGGAAATAGTCAAAGTGTCTGAAATACTTTCCGAATGCACTGTATTTGTACTATTCTACATTTTTTACAAATGAGAAAGTTCCGTACCTCCTCATATGTAGTTAAGGCCACGCAGACAAACACACAATATTGAGTAGTTGCTCCTACAGTTGGTTAGGTAAAACTACATTTGCTTTTCTCCTTTTCAGAATGAGTTGAGTGCTGCCACTCATCTCACCTCCAAACTTCTGAAGGAGTATGAGAAACAGGTATGTTCTCACAATGTCAACATGCTTGGATGATCGAGGTATTGGGGGTGATGGATTTCCCTTTGAACTGTCCGTTATGTTTTATATGGCACGTTAATGCACTACTAGGACCAGGTGAAACATAAAAACACCTTGTCAATTATGGTATTGTGACCTGACCAGGAAAGAAACTAGGGCCTAGTTAATTTTCTTCCAGTCAGGAAATGCTTGCATTTCTCTTTCTCATGCATCTTCTAAGAAACCTGTATGTTTAGAACATTAGTTGAATGCTCTGATTGTAGGTCCCTCTGGATAAGAGCGTCTGTCAAACAACTAAAATATAAATGGAAAATGCATTAGGACTTTGGCCTATCTTTGCAGCGCTTCCCTCTTTGCAGCGACGACGAGGTCATGAGCTCCACTCTGCAGCATTTTGCCAAAGTCATAGACGAGGTGAGAACTGCTGCTCTGCCCTCATCCTCCTCCTCACTGTGGCACGCTGCTGCTCACATAGGATTACATTGTCTTAACCTTTACCTTCTTTAATTACACTATAAACACTCTCTCACACTGAACTTTAACTTCTACCTTATCTTCCTTCTTTCTGTCCATCTTAACCTCTTCCATCTCTCCGTCTTAACCTCTCCGATCCTTCACTCTACGTACTCTTTCAATCTTAATTTCAACCCCTCCCTTCCTTCCTTCACTCTGTATTTACCTCTCTCTTCCATCTCTCTCTTCCTTCTCTCTTAGCTCCCCCACCTCTCCTCTACTCTCCTGTGTGATGAGAGACACATTTCCCTGAAAAGATTCAATAATGTAACTTTCTTCTCTCCCACAGCTGAGTTCCTGTCATGCAGTCCTCTCCACTCAGCTGGCTGATGCCATGATGTTCCCTATCACCCAGTTTAAGGAGAGGGACTTAAAAGGTAAGACTCTTAAGTTCCATTCCCATTTCTTTACTGTTTATATTGAGATAAATACAGTTATGAGAGCTGGAGACAGATCACAGGTATGACAAGGGCATAGAATTATACACTGCTCAAAAAAATAAAGGGAACACTTAAACAACACAATGTAACTCCAAGTCAATCACACTTCTGTGAAATCAAACTGTCCACTTAGGAAGCAACACTGATTGACAATAAATTTCACATGCTGTTGTGCAAATGGAATAGACAACAGGTGTAAATTATAGGCAATTAGCAAGACACCCCCAATAAAGGAGTGGTTCT
>QNTS01006655.1:30168-40722 GCA_003317085.1 Hucho hucho | reverse complement strand
CCATGTGCATGTCCCCAAACCGTAGTCAGTTTTTTTTATGGCAGTTTTGGAGCAGTGGCTTCTTCCTTGCTGAGCGGCCTTTCAGGTTATGTCGATATAGGACTTGTTTTACTGTGGATATAGATACTTGTGTACCTGTTTCCTCCAGCATCTTCACAAGGTCCTTTGCTGTTGTTCTGGGATTGATTAGCACTTTTCACACACACCCACTCAAACATATACACACTTTTCACACTCCTTCACACTGTTCACACACCCTGCTGGTTCTCTGTTTATTACCTAGCCTGATTAATAGTACTTCATTATTACCATTCTAACAACTTGACCTTAACCTAAGCTATCATGTTTGGTGTTTCTAGGTTGTGTGTCTGTGTAATCATATAGCTAGAGATAGTACCCTCTACTCTACCACATGTTGAGCAGAGGGACAGAGGGAAGGACTCCTGCCAGTAGAGGAAGACATGACTCAGTAAATCAATGCGATTCTACCCCTCCTAGGCCTGGCCTGACCTGTCTTAACACTGCAGCATGTTGACATGGTCCTATAGGCACTAGCTATAGGAGAGGGGGGAGGAGGAGAGGGGGGAGGAGGGGAAGAGAGGGAGAGGGGAGGAGGAGAGGGGAGGAGGCGAGGGTGGAGGACAGGTGAGGTGAGGAAAGAGAAGGAAGGGTAGAGGGGAGGAGAGGAAGGGTGGAAGAGGGGACGGAGGCGAGGAAGGGTGGAGGAGAGTGGAGGGAGACAAGGAAGGGTGGAACGGAGGGGAGGAGAGGAGAGGAAGGGTGGAAGAGAGTGGAGGAGTGGAGAGGAAGGGTGGAAGAGAGAGGAGGAGAGGAGAGGAAGGGTAGAGGAGGGGAGGAGAAGAGGAAGGGTGGAGGAGAGGAAGGCTGGAAGAGGGGAGGAGAGGAGAGGAAGGGTAGAAGGGAGGAGAGGAGAGCATAGCAGCATTGTGTGGAGTTCTCAGGCCCGTGGTCTCTCTGCTTCCATGAACACTGGAGACAAGTCGTGACTCAGGCCCGTGGTCTCTCTGCTTCCATGAACACTGGAGACAAGTCATGACTTGTGATTTATTTTTACCCAAAAAATATTATTTTCTTGCGTGTAGAGACAGAGATGGAGTTGGTTCTGTTCAATACAGCAAAACATAGCCAGGCCTACAACTGGAGAGGGAGAAAACATAGCCAGACCTACAACTGGAGAGGGAGAAAACATAGCCAGACCTACAACTGGAGAGGGAGAAAACATAGCCAGACCTACAACTGGAGAGGGAGACAACATAGCCAGGCCTACAACTGGAGAGGGAGAAAACATAGCCAGGCCTACAACTGGAGAGGGAGAAAACATAGCCAGACCTACAACTGGAGAGGGAGAAAACATAGCCAGGCCTACAACTGGAGAGGGAGAAAACATAGCCAGACCTACAACTGGAGATGAAGAAAACATAGCCAGGCCTACAACTGGAGAGGGAGAAAACATAGTCAAGCCTACAACTGGAGAGGGAGAAAACATAGTGGGAGTGGATACACTCCCAGTGCTTTATAGTGCCTTCAGATAGCCCATGCCTGTTAGAATCACCTTTGGCCGTTATTACAGCTGTGAGTCTTTCTGGGTAAGTCTCTAAGATGTTTCCACACCTGGATTGTACAATATTTGCCAATTTATTATTTTCATAATTCTTCAAGCAGATTCATCCACTCAGGAACATTCACTTTTGTCTTGGTAAGCAACTCCAGTTTAGATTTAGCCTTGTGTTTTATGTTATTGTCCTGCTGAAAGGTGAATTCATCTCCCAGTGTTTTTGGAAAGCAGACTGAACCAGGTTTTCCTCTAGGATTTTCGCCTGTGCTTAGCTCCATTCCGTTTCTTTTTTATTGTGAAAAACTCCCCAGTCCTTAACGATTACAAGCATACCCATAACATGATGCAGCCACCACTATGCTTGAAAATATGGAGAGTAGTACTCAGTAATGTGTTGTATTGGATTTGCCCCAAACAGAACACTTTGTGTTCAGGACAAAAAGTTAATTGCTTTGCCACATTTTTTGCAGTTTTACTTTAGTGTCTTGTTGCCAACAGGATGCATGTTCTGGAATATTTTTATTCTGCACAGGCTTCCTTCTTTTCTCTCTGTCATTTAGGTTAGTATTGTGGAGTAACTACAATGTTGTTGATCCATCCTCAGTTTTCTCCTATCACAGCCATTAAACTCTGTAACTGTTTTAAAGTCACCATTGGCCTCATGGTGAAATCCCTGAGCGGTTTCCTTCCTCTCCGGCAACTGAGTTAGGAAGGACGCCTGTATCTTTGTAGTGACTGGGTGTATTGATGCACCATACAAAGTGTAATTAATAACTTCACCATGCTCAAAGGGATAGTCAATGTCAAATTTTGTGCCCAATATGTATATACCAATATGTGCCCTTCTTTGCGAGGCATTTGAAAACCTCCCTTGTCTTTGTGGTTGAATCTGTGTTATGAAATTCACTGCTCGACTAAGGGACCTTACAAATAATTGTGTGTGTGGGGTACAGAGATTAGGTAGTCATTCAAAAATCATGTTAACTTCTTTTGGAGCAGCGTACGAGGTGACGGTTTTGGAGAGCCTGGCGTGCCCAAAGTAAAATGCCTCCCATTCAGGCCCAGAAAAAAGGATATGCACATATTTAGTACCAATGGATAGGAAACACTCTGAAGTTTCTAACATCTTGTCTGTGAGTATAACAGAACGGATATGGCAGGCGAAAACCCGAGGAATTTCTGTCCTGGAAAAAGTGGTTTTGACACATTGCCTCATTTGGAACCCCTCCCTTATGAAAATGCCCATATAAGGGCATATGAATGCAGTACCTATTGCTTCCTCTGGATGTCAACAGTCTCGAGAAAGTGTTTTGATTATTTTTAGCTGCTTTTAGATTGTAGAAGAAGACGAATAAGGAAGTGGCCACACAGATGTCAACAGAAGAAAATGCGCGTTCCCGGCTGGCGCGTTCTGTGGTTTTTTCCTTTCTTATCGCCCAGTTTATATTCCGGTTGAAATATTATACAACATATACATAAAAGTGTTCCTAAGGATACATTTAAAATGATGTTTGATTGTTCTTGGACAAGTTTATAGGTATAAGTTGAACGAGTTCTCTTCACGTTTCAATGGACGAGTCGACGCTGTATTTTCTCATTATAACGCGCCAACCAAACGGAGATTTATGGATATAATACATTACTTTTTCTAACAAAAGAACCATGGATTGTCTTCGTTGGACACTTGGGAAGCCCTCAGCAGAAGTTCTTCAAAAGGTAATTGATTTGTTTTCGCTGTGAAATGTGTTATGTGTGAACCATGATGGCTTATGAATTTATGGTAATGGGAAAAATATGTGGGGTGCTATCCTCAAACAATCAAATGTGGTGCTTTCGCAGTAAAGCCTTTTTGAAATCTAACAACGCTGTGATATTGCCAAGAAGCAGAGCTTTTGATGACTATGCAACACTTGTATATTGATGCATGTTTAATAATTCAACTTTTGGATTTTGAATTTGGCGCCTTGCATTTCACCGGGTAGCGCTAGCGCCCCACCGCTCCCTAAGAAGTTAAACACTTTAGGTAGATATCAAAGGGGTTG
The DNA here is from genome assembly GCA_003317085.1 of Hucho hucho. NCBI lineage: Eukaryota > Metazoa > Chordata > Actinopteri > Salmoniformes > Salmonidae > Hucho > Hucho hucho. The sequence continues at coordinate 37,104 of QNTS01006655.1, read as the reverse complement.
AATACTTAATGACACACAGCATTTCAGCTTTTCATTTTTTATTAATTCGTACAAAGTCGTAAAAACGTAATTCCACTTTGACATTATGGGGTATTTTGTGTAGGTCAGAATTTGGAAAAAGTCAAGGGGTGTGAATACTTTCTGAAGGCCCTGTATGTCATCTTATATTGTGTCAGTCAAAGGGTCAGTCTTAGGTCAAAAGGTCATTCTTAGGTCAAAAGGTCAGTCTTAGGTCAAAGGGTCAGTCTAAGGTCAAAGGGTCAGTCTTAGGTCAAAGGATCAGTCTAAGGTCAAAGGATCAGTCTAAGGTCAAAGGGTCAGTCTTAGGTCAAAGGGTCAGTCTTAGGTATCCATATACAGTAGGTTGCAACATTCCTCATTATTCTATCCTTTTAGGTTCACAGTTTAAGTCATCTACAATTAATTGAATCCTTAATTTGCCCTTGATTGATGCCGGTTGGATAAGAACATATTGTTTCCGGTAATGGTAACAGCCTGTCGTGTCGGTTCACAAGGAGTTTTGCTTCAATAAGCTGCCAGACGGACATTTCTCTGCCATGCAGTGTTGCTTTTGCAAATGGCTACCCTATTTCCTATATAGTGCACTATTGGCCCTACTACCCTGGTCAAACGTAGTGCACTAATTAGGGAATAGAGTGCCATTTGGGACTCGTCATGTAGAGGCTGCTGACGACGATCACCTGTCTCTGTCTCTGTCGGCTAGAGCCTGCAGAACCGAGGCCATCTCTCTCCCTCGTCTCAAGGCAGATGGGAGCAGATCGTGACTGAGGCTATTAGGACTAATGTTGATAAGCACAGTGAGCTGAATTCAGAGGCTGGGCTGGAGCTAGCAGGGAGATTATTTCCACTGTGTTTTGTAGCTGAGAGTGAGTGAGGTGAGTGAGTGAGAGAGAGACCCTGGCAGTAGAAAACCTAAACGGTATATTTGACCTTCGCAGCTTCCCTATCAAATCAAAACATTTCAAGCGGACAACCTAAGAAAATTAATGGTTTGATGATGAATGCAAAAAACGAATAAATGAAATTGCGAAACCTATCCAACTGAAAACCTGAGTCTACGCCTTCACTATGGTGAATCATTAAAACAGTACAGAAATACACTTCGGAAACAGCACGTCAGAAATCTGCTCAATGTAAATGAAGAATCCATAGACTCTAACCACTTCTGGGAAAATTGGAACACACTAAACAACAACACGAAGCGTTACATCCTCTGCTCTCCTCTTGACAGGTGCTGGAGCTGCTGTGGCAAAGCCCTCAGATAGTCTCCTTGTCTTTGGTCTAGCAATGGGCTGCTGCTCGCAGGCCAGAGGGATAACACACAAACACACGTGTCCCAAATAATAGTATAATATACAGTTGAAGTCAGAAGTTTACATAAACTTAGGTTGGAGTCATTAAAACTCGTTTTTCAACCACTCCACAAATGTCTTGTTTTGGCAAGTCGGTTAGGACATCTACTTTGTGCATGACACAAGTAATTTTTCCAACAATTGTTTACAGACAGATTATTTCACTTATAATTCACCGCATCACAATTCCAGCGGGTCAGAATTTTACATACACTAAGTTGACTCCAGAAAATGATGTCATGGCTTTAGAAGCTTCTGATAGGCTAATTGACATAATTTGAGTCAATTGGAGGTGTACCTGTGGATGTATTTCAAGGCCTACCTTTAAATTCAGTGCCTCTGCTTGACATCATGGGAAAATCAAAAGAAATCAGCCAAGACCTATAAAAAAAATTATACGGTTTGGGGACATGCACATGGGGACAAAGATCATACTTTTTGGAGAAATGTCCTCCGGTCTGATGAAACAAAAATAGAACTGTTTGGCCATAATGACCATTGTTATGTTTGGAGGAAAAGGGGGGAGGCTTGCAAGCTGAAGAACACCATCCCATCTGTGAAGCACGGGGGTGGCAGTATCATGTTGTGGGGGTGCTTTGCTGCAGGAGGGACTGGTGCACTTCACAAAATAGATGTCATCATGAGGAAGGAAAATTATGCGGATATATTGAAGCAACATCTCAAGACATCAGTCAGGAAGTTAAAGCTTGGTCGCAAATGGGTCTTCCAAGTGGACAATGACCCCAAGCATACTTCCAAAGTTGTGGCAAAATGGCTTAAGGACAACAAAGTCAAGGTGTTGGAGTGGCCATCATAAAGCCCTGACCTCAATCCAATAGAAATTTGTGGGCAGAACTGAAAAAGAGTGTGCAAGCAAGGAGGCCTTCAAACCTGACTCAGTTACACCAGCTCTGTCAGGAGGAATTGGCCACAATTCACCAAACTTATAGTGGGAAGTTTGTGGAAGGCTACCCAAAACGTTTGACCCAAGTTAAACAATTTAAAGGCAATGCTACCAAATACTAATTGAGTATATGTAAACTTCTGACACACTGGGAGTGTGATGAAAGAAATAAAAGCTGAAAGAAATCATTCTCTCTACTATTATTCTGACATTTCACATTCTTAAAATAAAGTGGTGATCCTAACTGACCTAAGACAATTTTTACTAGGATTAAATGTCAGGAATTGTGAAAAACTGAGTTTAAATGTATTTGGCTAAGGTGTATGTAAACTTCCGACTTCAACTGTATCTATCCAAAATGGAGATGTATGGGTAAACCACATCTCCAATCTTTTTGGCTCTATAATAAAGAACAAACAGCAAAAACATATACATGATCAAATTCAAATCTTAGAATCAACTCTTACAGACTACCAGAACCCACTGGATTATCCAATTACATTGAATGAACTACAGGACAAAATACAAACCCTCCAACCCAAAAAGGCCTGTGGTGTTAATGGTATCCTAAATTAAATAATAAAATATACAGACCACAAATTCCAAACTGAAACTCTTTAAAATCATCCTCAGCTCTGTTACCTATTCTTAAACTCTTTAACATCATCCTTGGCTCTGGCATCTTCCCCAACATTTGGAACCAAGGACTGATCACCCCAATCCACAAAAGTGGCGACAAATTTGACCCCTATAACTACCGTGGGATATGCGTCAACAGCAACCTTGGGGAAATCCTCTGCATTATCATTAACAGCAGACTCGTACATTTCCTCAGTGAAAACAATGTACTGAGCAAATGTCAAATTAGCTTTTTACCAAATTACTGCACGACTTACCACGTATTCACCCTGCACACCCTAATTGACAAACAAACAAAACCAAATCAAAGGCAAAGTCTTCTCATGCTTTGTTAACTTCAAAAAAGCTGTTGACTCAATTTGGCATGAGGGTCTGCTATACAAATTGATGGAAAGTGATGTTGGGGGAAAAAATACGCTGTGGGGTGAGACAGGGATGCAGCTTAAGCCCCACCCTCTTCAACGTATATATAAACTAATTGGCGCAGGCACTAGAACAGTCTGCAGCAGCTGGCCTCACCCTACTAGAATCTGAAATCAAATGTCTACTGTTTGCTGATGATCTGGTGCTTCTGTCCCCAACCAAGGAGGGTCTACCAAATAATGGTGTTCCAAAAAAGGTTCAGTCGCCAGGACCACAAATACAAATTCCATCTAGACAACGTTACCCTAGAGCACACAAAAAACTATACCTACCTCTGCCTAAACATCAGCGCCACAGGTAACTTCCACGAGCTGTGAACGAGCTGAGAGACAAGGCTAGAAGGGCCTTCTATACCATGAAAAGGAACATGAAATTATACATACCAATTAGGATCTGGCTAAAAATACTTGAATCGGTTATAGAACACATTGCCCTTTATGGTTGTGAGGTCTGGGGTCCGCTCACCAACCAAGAATTCACAAAATGGGGCAAACACCAAATTAAGACTGCATGCAGAATTCTGCAAAAATATTCTCAGTGTACAACGTAAAACACAAAATAATGCATGCAGAGCAGAATTAGGCCGATACCCACTAATTATCAAAACCCAGAAAAGAGATGTTAAATTCTACAACCACCTAAAAGGAAGCGATTCCCAAACCTTCCATAACAATGCCATCACCTACAGAGAGATGAACCTGGGGAAGAGTTCCCTAAGCAAGCTGGTCCTGGGGCTCATAACCCTGGGATTTAGTGTTATGTCCCAAATATAGTGCACTACTTTTGACCAAATGCCTATGTGAGCTCATGTCAAAAGTAGTGCACTAAGTAGGGTATAGTGTGCCATAGGGCCCTGGTCAAAAGTAGTGCACTAAGTCGGGTATAGGGTGCTATAGGGCCCTGGTCTAATGTTGTGCATTAAGTAGGGTATAGGGTGTCATTTGGGATGCAGACTGTGGCGTTGGAGGGGCTTCCTTATAACTACCCCTTCAGAAGTAGAGGAGGAGGAGGGATAGGAGAGGGAGAACGAAGAGGAGGAGGGAGAGGAGAGGAGCGGAGGAGGAGGAGGAGGGATAGGAGAGGAGAGGAGAGGAGGAGAAGGACGAGGAGGAGGTGTAGGTAGGGATAGGGGAGGAGGGACGAGGGGGAAGGTGAGGTGGAGGAGGGATAGGAGAGGAGGAGAAGGGATAGGAAGAAGGAGGAGGAGGAGTACGAGGGCGTTGGAGAGGGGAGGAGGAGAATTAGGGAGGAGGGTAATGGGAATTAAAATGCAGGTTCATTAGGATCCCTTCTAGAAGTCTTCCTCTCGTCCTCCACACACATACGATCATGAGCTGTTGCTAATTGAGAGTCGTTAGCTCTGTGATGAGGCGCTCTGCTTAGTTGCTCATTTGTTATGAGTAGCCTTTTTGTTTTCATCACACACACACACACACACACACACACACACTGATGCTGGTTTGTTTTCTCCATTTATCGGTGCATGTTTTGAGCATCATGATGTTCGAAAAAATAATTTTTATTTCTGCATTAAAGCTTAAGGGTTTGGATTTATTCCACATTTTCGACAAGTCTCCATCTCTCTTATGACTAGTAGGAGGGGCAGCATCCCCTCCCATAAGGCACTGCTTCTAGGTGGTGGAAATGCCATTGTCTTTCCGCCTCAACCACCAGATTATATTCATTTCTCCTTTATCTCTCTCTCTCCTTTGTAGTAATGTTCTCTCTGTCCTCCTCCATCCCCCCATTCCTCTGTGTATATGATCCCTCCCTCCCGTCTTTTTTCTCTATTCATGTTATTAGATTGGGTGGAAGGAAAGAACGAGACGAGGGAGGAAGAGGTTGAAAATGCTTAGCCCTGTGACAGATCAAGCCTCATTACTTTTGCCTCTCTATTGGAATTGGTTCAGGATGAGCTTTTGCTTTCTCTCTCTTCTCTTCCCTCTCCTCTTCTCTTCCCACTCTCTTCTCTTCCCTCTCCTCTTCTCTTCTCTCTCTCTCCCCCATCTCTCTCTTTTTCTCTCGCTCTCCCCATCTCTCTCTCTCTCTCTCTGTCTTATTCTTTCTCCCTCTTTGTCTCTCTTTGTCTCCCTCTCCACCATCTCTCTTTCTCTCTCTTCTCTCTCCTCTTCTCTTCCCACTCTCTTCTCTTCCCTCTCCTCTCCTCTTCTCTTCCCTCTCTCCCCATCTCTCTCTTTCTGTCTTATTCTTTCTCTCTCTTTGTCTCCCTCTCCCCCATGTCTCTTTTTCTCTCTCTCCTCTCTCTCCCCCATCTTTCTCTTTCTGTCTTATTCTTTCTCTCTTTGTTTCTCTCTCTTTCTCTCTTTCTCTCTCCCCCCATCTCTCTCTCTTTCTGTCTTAATCTCTCTCTGTACCCCCCCTCCTCCATCCCATCTCGCACTCTCTCCATTACCCTGCTTCTGATTCCTCCCGGGCCGTACGGTCATAATGATTCCAGATAGCCAGGTGTCTCAGCCCAGGAGGAAGCACTGGAACCACAGAACCAGTAGTCTGCATAGGGCACTACTTTTCACCAGGGTCCATAGGGCTCTTGTCAAAAGTAGTGCACTATGTAGGGAATAGGGGGTCCATTTGATTTGCAGATGAAGTGTGAGACAGAGAGAGAGAGATCTCACATATACCTGTGTCTGTGGACATAAAGTGCTGTAGTAACCATGTCAACCGAATACGCCTGTAAGCTGCATCCCAAATTGCACGCTATTCTCTATAGTGCACTACTTTTGACCAGGCCCCTATGGTTCCTGTTGTTCACTACATTTGTAATATCCCCTACAGCGGTCTGTATCAAGCAGTAGTCTAACAGTCTATATGACTGAACACCATGACCCCTACAGCGGTCTGTATCAAGCAGTAGTCTAACAGTCTATAAGACTGAACACCATGACCCCTACAGCGGTCTGTATCAACCAGTAGTCTAACAGTCTATAAGACTGAACACCATGACCCCTACAGCGGTCTGTATCAACCAGTAGTCTAACAGTCTATAAGACTGAACACCATGACCCCTACAGCGGTCTGTATCAACCAGTAGTCTAACAGTCTATAAGACTGAACACCATGACCCCTACAGCGGTCTGTATCAACCAGTAGTCTAACAGCAAGCGGATCCTGCCCATATTGCTGCCTTTGCTGAAACCACTGAAGACGGGTATTTCTCAGGGGCCCCACAGGGAAGAGGACAGCTAAACTCTTATTTTTTTATCCAAAATACAAACAATTCATGTTTAAGGGTCCTAGTATTTGATAACACATTGGGAAGGTGACATCAGGAAACAGATTATAACACATTATAACACATTGGGAAGGTGACAGCGGGAAACAGATTATAACACATAACACATTGGGAAGGTGACAGCAGGAAACAGATTATAACACATTATAACACATTGGGAAGGTGACAGCAGGAAACAGATTATAACACATAACACATTGGGAAGGTGACAGCAGGAAACAAATTATAACACATTATAACACATTGGGAAGGTGACAGCAGGAAACAGATTAACACATTATAACACATTGGGAAGGTGACAGCAGGAAACAGATTATAACACATTATAACACATTGGGAAGGTG
>QNTS01006653.1:38214-51957 GCA_003317085.1 Hucho hucho | reverse complement strand
AAAAAAATCCAGAAAATCACATTGTAGGATTTTTAATGAATTTATTTGCAAATTATGGTGGAAAATAAGTATTTGGTCACATACAAACAAGCAAGATTTCTGGCTCTCACAGACCTGTAACTTCTTCTTTAAGAGGCTCCTCTGTCCTCCACTCGTTATCTGTATTAATGGCACCTGTTTGAACTTGTTATCAGTATAAAAGACACCTGTCCACAACCTCAAACAGTCACACTCCAAACTCCACTATGGCCAAGACCAAAGAGCTGTCAAAGGACACCAGAAACAAAATTGTAGACCTGCACCAGGTTGGGAAGACTGAATCTGCAATAGGTAAGCAGCTTGGTTTGAAGAAATCAACTGTGGGAGCAATTATTAGGAAATGGAAGACATACAAGACCACTGATAATCTTCCTCGATCTGGGGCTCCACGCAAGATCTCACCCCGTGGGGTCAAAATGATCACAAGAACGGTGAGCAAAAATCCCAGAACCACACGGGGGGACCTAGTGAATGACCTGCAGAGAGCTGGGACCAAAGTAACAAAGCCTACCATCAGTAACACACTACGCCGCCAGGGACTCAAATCCTGCAGTGCCAGACGTGTCCCCCTGCTTAAGCCAGTACATGTTCAGGCCCGTCTGAAGTTTGCTAGAGAGCATTTGGATGATCCAGATGAGGATTGGGAGAATGTCATATGGTCAGATGAAACCAAAATAGAACTTTTTGGTAAAAACTCAACTCGTCGTGTTTGGAGGACAAAGAATGCTGAGTTGCATCCAAAGAACACCATACCTACTGTGAAGCATGGGGGTGGAAACATCATGCTTTGGGGCTGTTTTTCTGCAAAGGGACCAGGACGACTGATCCGTGTAAAGGAAAGAATGAATGGGGCCATGTATCGTGAGATTTTGAGTGAAAACCTCCTTCCATCAGCAAGGGCATTGAAGATGAAACGTGGCTGGGTCTTTCAGCATGACAATGATCCCAAACACACCGCCTGGGCAACGAAGGAGTGGCTTCGTAAGAAGCATTTCAAGGTCCTGGAGTGGCCTAGCCAGTCTCCAGATCTCAACCCCATAGAAAATCTTTGGAGGGAGTTGAAAGTCCGTGTTGCCCAGCGACAGCCCCAAAACATCACTGCTCTAGAGGAGATCTGCATGGAGGAATGGGCCAAAATACCAGCAACAGTGTGTGAAAACCTTGTGAAGACTTACAGAAAACGTTTGACCTCTGTCATTGCCAACAAAGGGTATATAACAAAGTATTGAGATAAACTTTTGTTATTGACCAAATACTTATTTTCCACCATAATTTGCAAATAAATAAATAAAAAATCCTACAATCTGATTTTCTGGATTTCTTTTTCTCATTTCGTCTGTCATAGTTGAAGTGTACCTATGATGAAAATTACAGGCCTCTCTCATCTTTTTAAGTTGGAGAACTTGCACAATTGGTGGCTGACTAAATACTTTTTTGCCCCACTGTATCAGACACACAACAGACACACATCAGACACACAGCATACATACAACAGACACACAACAGACACACAACAGACATATCAGACACACAACAGACACACATTGGACACACAACAGACACACAACCGACGCACAACCGACACACATCTGACACACAGCAGATACACAACCCACATAAAACAGACACACAACAGACATTTTATTTTTGCATTGTAATTTCAGAAAATGTCCAAAATATATCCTACCAGCTCTTACAGTTTCACATCAGAATTAGACGTTCATCTTTGTTTCTCTAAAACGTAAACCTTCAAGTTGTTCCAAAACTCAAATTTCAAGGTGTTTTAGATTAAGTTAGACATTATTCAGAATTTCTTAGGTTAGGTTAGGCATTAATTCCAAATTCTTAAGGTTAGCCATTAAGGTAAGGTAATGGTTAAAAGGATAATCCACCCCAAACCACTAACTCCAATGATTTACAGTGTTAAATAGTGTTAAATAATACTAATATGTGAAAACAAGAATTTTTGTGAAATGTTTCATTTTGTTGTTATAACAAGGTTGGTAGAAATGTAAAAATAGTTTTTGGAAATCTTTTGCAGCTCAAGTCTACCACAACACCCACAATGCAATTGTGGTGGAAATTCTAACCAAGTGATAGAGACTTTGTTATTTCTTCAAACAATCAATCTTTATTATCGATTAAGAATTGCAATAATGGAGCTGGTCAACAACCACCCATCGGTAATTGTTGAGAGCCCGACAAGCAGATTTGGGTTACAGCCAAGTGCATCCCCCTGAATGTTCATGACAAACAACAGATGTGTAGAACTATACAAAGGTACATTGTGCTATCAAGCAACAGACAGCAAGATGTACATTGCACCAGGTTTCTGTCTATTGGTCATTTACTGCTTGTTTATACAGGGTTATCTTCTCAGTTTCGCACTCCTTAACACACAGATACTAATGTAACAAGTCCAGTGTTCATCTGCATGTGAGAGAGAAACTGGAGGGAGGGTTTGCCTGGCCCTGGCAGACAGGCCAACATTTCACAGACACTAAACATTCAATGGAATGCAGGCGGTAGGTTCTATCACCAAGCCCCAGAGACCCAACTCAGTCCCACAGACACAGATGAGACAGTATTGAGAAACCTTATTCAATGCATAAACAGTATTATAACATAATCTTGTAATTTTCTACCATTCAATTCTCTCTCTCTAGCCTGGCTGGCTAGGTAGCTAGGTAGCTAGCTAGAAAACAAAACTACACACAATAATGCCAAAGTGAATATCAGCATGTGAAGTAACTAGCTAGCTGTAAAACAAACTGCACTATCAATTTAGGAATCTGTCTCACCAAGTTCAACTTGTGTCTCTGCCACTGAGCTATAAACGGCGTCTCTACCCAGAGAGAGAGCAGAGTAATGTTGCTTTCCCACAGAGATACTCCATTAGAATCATATTAACGCCCATTGTGTACATCGCCCATAAGTCACGAGGTGCATTCTGGGTGATTCTGGGACAAGGAGAGCTCTCCTTCAAGGATTGAATGGGAGTCAATTGGGAGCTAGCTCAAAACATGAAAATTATTTTGAATTTCATGAACAAAAAAAAATACACATATTTTAAAAATGTGAGATAATTATTGTGTTCTCTGTAATATTGTATAGCTTTGGAATTGTGACATTACGTACTTTCGAGGAAAATAGGCATGTTTCTCGACTCATACCCTGACTTTGAGAAAGGATTGCGTGACGATTAGCTTAGTAACCATGTGATGCAGCATGACAACTTGAATGTGATGGGTCAACAGTCAGTTGGGTGGGGTGTTTCTCCATTCATTGCCCAATGCTATTCCTATCTCCTCCTTTCCGTAATAGCTCTGTTTCCCACAGACACGGGACGCATTGCGACATTCTACTTTGAAGGAGAAACAGAGTTGAATAAATTGGTACACTGTTTAGATTGAGCACATCTAAGCTAAATACATACTTAGTCATGAGGTTATAAACAGATGAATGTGTTCTAGACAGTATGCCCATACCATCTAATGGCTGATTTGGTGATCTGGAGTGCAGGTAATTGTTTTAAAAGTGTAATGAAATGTGATATTGTGTTATCCCCTATCTCTAGTGAAGAGAATTATGTAGCTATGACGCGTTCCTACAAGATTTCCTGATTTTCACATACGGACCACTTAGAAGTTAAAAGAAGTTTCATGATTTTTATTTCTGGGGGTAGGTTCGGGATAGGCTTAAAACAAAAATATAAAAAACAACTTTCTATTGCTGGATTAGAATTTGCAACCTTTAGAATCAGAGGCAGATGCTGAATCAGAGGCAGATGCTGAATCAGAGGCAGATGCTGAATCAGAGGCAGATGCTGAATCAGAGGCAGATGCTTACTCCCATCCACCATCCCCGTCCACAATGCCCTAGCAAAAGCAAAACCTCATTGAAGGTAACAGCGCTCACTGTTGCCCCTAGTGTCCGGTTTCCACGTCATCTCCCGACATCCTCAGACATGGATGGACTTCGAATACTGACTTGCAGTGGCGATTTTAGCATGTAAATCTTGGTGGGGCCAGTAATGCCACTACACAACACAACACAACATTAAACAATACATTAATTGCACTATAACGGTGACAAACGTTGCCCACAAACTGTTAGGGCCTACATAAAGCTGTCCGGACAGCAGAGCTTTCTTTTCAGCACCATAGAGTGAATCCTTACGACCGCAACACCTGGCTATCAGGGGAGCCTTGTCTGGCAGCAAAACAGTTCATTCATCCTTATTTACTGTCTTTTTAAAAAACATAGCTGAAATGGCCGACTTGTTAAACAAATGTGATTTCTACTGACATTTGAGATGTACAAACTTGGCATAAAGGGACGACGAGTGAATAATTTTGATTAAGACATTAATGAGCGAGCTAAAATGGACATAGTCAATATAACTATTTGTTCAGCACTTTTGAAATATACAGCGATAGAATTCAGAACACGGGCCGTTCTTACAGTATTCTCCCTGTACGCCAATTCAGAAACGCAAGATAAATAAAGGAGGCATATAAACAGACAATGAAAGCTCTTACAATATTCTATGATTACATTTCTCTAAAACAGGCTCTAGGCTACATGTGCTCCACCAAGTCAGAACAGTAATCTAAGTTATGAGGGGGAAAGGGGCCAAATGATTAGGGTGAGGCACATGGGCTACTAACAGCTTACTACACAACATACACTTATTACTTTCTTTGCTACGGTATACATATATCCCTGGCATATTACATCATTTATGCAGCAGCATACAATACATTTTTTGACTCACCTTGTTGTGCTGTGTTCACTTGAACAGGAAGGTGGAGCGGGAGTCCTTCTTGTGGGCAAATTTTGTCATCCACTTGGAACTCTGAAAAAAACAATGTTGAATCATGACGTCAGTGATCTTCAGGTTGGAACTCTAGAAAGAGGCCGAGTTCCCGACTTGGAAATCCGAGTTAATTTTATCTGTGGCCAATGACCTTGAACCTTCTTGGATGGGCACTTCTAATACAAATCTATGGCAGTACCCAAGGGGCTTGAATTTTCGAGCTCTCCCTGTAGATTTTGCGGTGACGTGGTGTCCCCACGAGTGACAGAACACTGAGCCAATCAAGGTGACAGAACACTGAGCCAATCAAGGCGCAACTAGAGAACATTACCAACCCCTATGCCCTGTACTTTCCGCTGGCTGCCCCACCACCACAGAAAGCACTGAGCTTGGCTGAAACTCTTGCATTTTGGAGCTGCCTGACTCAAGAAAGCAGCAGCTTTATTAACTCAATGATTATTTTTTTTTACATTGTTTGCAAACTGATATGTGACATATTAATGCCAAAATAAAATGCAAAACAGGCAACAAACAGGTGGGGTGGGCTCAAAACAGGTGGGGCTCTGCCCTGAATGACGGGTCGCAACTGCTGACTTGTATCACAGGTGACCTGGCTGAATATATCTGCCACTAATAGTGGAATGATAATATTTCACAGTATTACTAGTGTTTTGATTGGCGGAGCGACATCTGTTGTCAAACTGGGAAAGCTGTTCTGACTTTGTGGCTGTGTTATCTAGTGGAAATCGCTCTGTCATTTCCTGGTTGATAAAATTAGACACGGTTTGCTCAAATTCAGTTTATGTGAGAGAACAAGCACTGAATAGTGTATGGAATCATTGTGTCATCGAAATCGCTGTGAAATTATATTTTCAATAAGAAAAACATACACGCACACACACACACTCTCCCTACCTCTCCCTCCCTCTGTCAATTCACATCAAAGGACTTTATTGGCATGAGAAACAAATGTTTACATTGCCAAAGCAGGTGAGATAAATAATAAACAAAAGTGAAATAAACTATCAGAAATTAACAATAAACATTACAAAGGAATAGAGACATTTCAAATGTCATATTATGGCTATGTTCATTGTTGTAACGATATGCAAATAGTTAAAGTACAAAAGGGAAAAAACAAATCAACATAAATATAGGTTGTATTTACAATGCTGTCTGCTCTTCACTGGTTGCCCTTTTCTTGTAGCAACAGGTTACAAATCTTTCTGCTGTGGTGGCACACTGTGGTATTCAACCTAATAGATACTGTATGGGTGTTTATCAAAATTGGATTTGTTTTTAAATTCTTTGTGGGTCTGTGTAATCTGAGGGAAATTTGTGTCTCTAATATGGACATACAGTTGGCAGGAGGTTAGGAAGAGCAGCTCAGTTTCCACCTCATGTTGTGGGCAGTGTGCACATAGCCTGTCTCTCTCGCACCCTCTCCCTCCCTTTCCCTCCCTCCCCCCTCTTCTCTACCTTCCACCCTTTCTCTTTCCCTCCCTACCCCTCCTCTCTCTCCCTCTTTCCCTCCCTCCCTCCTCTCCGTCCCTCCCTCTCTCTCCCAGGCCTGAGGCTGGGGTAGCTCTGTTCTCTCCATTTATTCTATGACTAATGATGTTCTCTCCCTCTCAAGGTTTTAGCAGGATAATTACATTAACCCCTGTCCTTTGGCTGATCTCAGCTCCTCTTCCCGCAACGGGCAAACCCTGAATTATGAATTAATACACACACACTTATAAATACAGTATACACACACAGACGTTTGCGGGCATACACAAACAGTTACACAGACACACACTCACACAATCCTTGCCCTTTGTGTAGAACCCCCGAGCAGAAATGTTTCCCATAGCATGCAAACCACAAGAGTTTGAGGGGTCAGGTTGGTACATGCTAGGCATTAGGATGGTGCACCATAGCCCTCCTTCTTGTTATTACATAGAGTAAGACTGCTGATCTAGGATCTGTCCATGTAATCTTATTCGTTATGATATAAAAGGCTAAACTGAGCCTAGATCAGCACTCAGAGGGTGGCAGGTAGTCTAGTGGTTAGAGCGTTGGGCCAATAACCGAAAGGTTGCTGGATCGAATCCCTGAGCTGACAAGGTAAAAATCTGTCATCCTGCCCTTGAGCAAGGCAGTTAACCCACATTTCCCCAGGTGCCGACGACGTGGATGTCGATTAAGGCAGCCCCCTGCACCTCTCTGATTCAGAGGGGTTGGGTTAAATGCGGAGACACATTTCAGTTGAAGGCATTCAGTTGTATAACTGACTAGGTATCCCCCTTTCCTACACTGAAAACCCCAAGGCATACTTCTAGGAAGTTAAACATAAAGTCAATGTGGTACTGACTCAAAACTAAATGGTCACATCAACTACATGTTTAAATTATGATAGCAAATGAACTTTTTACCCAGCATGCTCTACTGCAGGTAGATTTTTAAAATTGTTTTTAATCAGTTTTTTTTGCATGTACATGGAGTGATTGATTGATTAATATTATGATGCACAAAGATAAATAACGTAAACTAATCCAATCGTTTAGTTCGATTTTTTTGCATCTGTAATCACACTGTTCCTAACTCTGGCTGGATTCCAATAGGAATTAAACATCACTTTGCAATCCAGCATAATGTGACTTGCAGGTAGGGTTGCAAAATTAATGTACATTTCCCAAATTTTCCAGAAATCCCAGTTGGAAGATAGCTGGAAATTCTCCAAACAGGATTTTGGGGGAATTTGGTGAAAGTTACAGCAATTTTGCAACCCTACTTGCCGGCTTGTAAACCATGAGTTTCAGACCATTGTATTAGGGTAAACATAGGCCTCAAAATAAGGCCTTATGAGATATGTAATGTATTGTCATAAAGAGTTTAATTATAATGATAATATTCACCTAGGAACTCATTTGATGAAGGCCACAGGACAGAACATGAAGGAATTCAACAACCATGTCTCTGTCACTAACAAATACAGTCATGGGTGGTAACTCTACAATTCACTCGAAAAGGCAAGGCACACTGGGAAATTATATTGGAGGCGTGGCTTAGTGGGAGCGTGACTCACAGTGACTATTGGTTTAAGTAATAACTACAAAATCACTTTAAGTAACTGTATGCATATGTGTGGATGCTGTACATCGACTGCAGCTCGGCCTTCAATACCATAGTGCCCTCTAAGCTCATCACAAAGCTCACAACCCTGGGACTGAACTCCTCCCTATGCAACTGGGTCCTGGACTTCCTGGCGCGACGCCCCCAGGCGGTGAAGGTAAGCAACATTATTTCCTCCACCCTGATCCTCAACACAAGGGCCTCACAAGGGTGTCCTCAGTTCCCTTCTGTACTCCCTGTATACGCACGACTGCTTGGCCTCACACAGTTACAACTCCATCATCAAGTTCACTGACGACACGACAGTAGTAGGCCTGATTACCAACAGCGACGAGACACCCTTCAGAGAGGAGATAGGCACTCTGACGACGTGGTGCCAGGTAAACAACCTCAAGTTCCTCTGCATACACATCTCCGTTGAGTTGAAATGGTCAAACCACACGGACACCATAGTGAAGAAAGCACGGCAGCAACTCTTCAACCTGAGAAGGCTGAAGAAATATAGCCTGTCCCCGAGGGCCCTCACAGTGTTCTACAGGAGTACCATCGAGAACATACTGTCGGGTTGCATCACGGCCTGGTACGGAAACTGCCCCCCCCACAACAAGAATTTACCCTGCCCCCACCCCCCCAATGGACATTTATAATTGTTACAGCTGTAAATATGTATTTCACTGTTGGTGCTCGGAGCATAAGAATTTCACTGTACCCTGTGATTACATCTGCGACCCTGTGCATGTGACTATGTTTTGGCGTGTAAATAACCTCTTAACACATCAGTGATTTAATTTGGGGGCAGTTAAAATTGTATATACAAAGTTCGTGGGGTGGACATTACGCCTTGAAGGAAGGAATATCTGGAGTTTACCTGCCTCTTTCCAATTCTTTTACACACACACACACACACACACACACACACACACACACACACACACACACACACACACACACACACACACACACACACACACACACACACACACACACACACACACACACACACACACACACAGACACACACACACACACACACACACACACAGAGAGACACAGACACAAACACACAGACACACGTACACAGACACACACAAACAAAGAGACTCACAGACACACAGACACGCACAGACACACACACACACAAAGATACACAGACACACACACACAGATTCACACACACACACACAGATTCACACACAGACATACACACACACATACACACAGAAACACACACACAGACACGCACACACAGACACACAGTCACAGACACACACAGCCACAGACATACCGTCACAGACACACACGCACACACACACACAGACCGACACACACACAGACCGACACACACAGACACACATACACAGTAGGCCTTGCAGGCACGCAGATCTTCAGCAACCCTGTACCAGCACCCTGGGGGCCAATACACAGAGGAGGCATTCCGCCAAAACTCGCATCTCCCCATCGCTGCTGTCCTTCAGCATTTTTTCATCCCTTTCATTCCTCGGCCAGGCTCTCACTTCTTACTCTCTTTCTTTTCAATTTTTCACATCACTCTCTCTTTCCTTTTTGAATGTTCCATATCTGTGTAGACCCCCCCCTCTTCTCTTCTACCTCTCCTTCGGTTCACCCCTCTATCCCTCCCTCTCTCCATCCCCCCATCCCTCCCCAGGCGCTCATCCCGTCTGCAGTATTCATTAAAACACAGTGGTGGACTCTGGAGACACACACACACACAGAGGCAAACTCTTTCTAATATCCACAGCACCACAGCCCTATATGGATCTATCCACTAACACTCAAGGGCGGATGATTGGTCCCAGAAACCGATAGGTTGGGCCAGAGCCAGAACACACGTGGGTAAAGCTCTGATTGGTTAGAGATGATCCAATCACTGATGACTTTGTTTTGTACAACAGCCCTCATTTTGATGTCACCACAAACATATTCAATGATGTCAGTCTCAGACCGAAGTATGTAGGGAACAAAAGTAGTGCACTACATAGGTAATAGGGTCCCATTTAGGACACACATGTTCTTCCACCATCTATTTTTCTACACTACTGCACCTCTGTGCGTGATAAGAGTCCTCTGAGAAGAGAAGAGTTTAAAACAGGCCGAGGCAAAGTCTCATTATTTATATATTTCCAGTAGGGCGGCTGCTGCTCAGCATACATACTGTAGAGTGGTCCTGTATTACTTCAGTCTGCACTCTGTATTGGTCTCTCTCTCTCCCCCCTCTCTCTCTCTTCCCCTCCCTCCCTCCCTCCCTCCCTCCTTCNNCCCCCCCCCCCCCCCTCTTTTTCCACCCAGCCCAGTCCAGCGCTAGGCACGCAAAAGCAATTTAATGCATCCTGTGTGAATTATTTACACAGGTATACATACACAAACACAGCATTACAGATACACACATACACACACACACAAATGTCCGCATGCACAGACAGATCTAGTTTCTAGTTTTAATGTCACATGCACAAGTACAGTGAAATGCCTTTCTTGCAAAATCAAAACCCAACAATGGAATAATCAATAACAATGTAATACTAGAAAGAAACATGAGAAATAAGAATAGGAAATATGAATACACAATATAGGACAGTAAGTAAGTAAGCATACTATATTTAGGAAATATCTGGTATCAGTTCCAATACCATATTTACAATGGGCAGGGATACTGGGCAGAGATACCCTGCCCATTGCTACTGTAGACACAGGGGATGTCAGTTTAAGTCACACAAACGCTCACTCTCACACTCTCACTTTCACTCCAATTCTCACTCTCACTTTCATTCACACTCTCACTCTCACACACACACACACACACACACACACACACACACACACACACAGACAGACAGACATAGAGAGATTACTAAGGCAAACAAGGTAATTTCAAAGACTTCAACATTAAAAGTGTCTTAGTGCTGGACATTTCTCTCCCATTATCCTCTGGGTCATGTTTAAGGTCGGTGAACCCTCAACCCAAAACCTTTACCAGTGTGTCTGTGTTTGCATGTGTGCCTAAGTCCTAGTATCAAATCAATTTTTATTTGTCACACACATGGTTAGCAGATGTTAAAAGCGAGTAGTATCTAACAAGTAATCTAACAATTTCATAACAACTACCTTGTACATACAAGTGTAAAGGAATGAATACCAGTATGTACATATAAATATATGGATGAGCGATGGCCGAACGGCATAGGCAAGATGCAGTAGATGGTATAGAGTACAGTATATACATATGAGATAAGTAATGTAGGATATGTAAACATTATATAAGTGGCATTGTTTAAAGTGGCTAGTGATACATTTATTACATCCAATTTTTAATTATTAAAGTGGCTAGAGGTTAGAGTCGATGGCTGAACGGCATAGGCAAGATGCAGTAGATGATACAGAGTACAGTATATACATATGAGATGAGTAATGTAGGATATGTAAACATTATATAAGTGGCATTGTTTAAAGTGGCTAGTGATACATTTATTACAACCAATTTTAATTATTAAAGTGGCTAGAGATTTGATTCAGTATGTTGGCAGCAGCCTCTCAATGTTAGTGATGGCTGTTTATCAGTATGATGGCCTTGAGATAGAAGCTGTTTTTCAGTCTCTTGGTCCCAGCTTTGACGCACCTGTACTGACCTCGCCTTCTGGATGATAGCGGGGTGAACAGGCAGTGGCTCGGGTGGTTGTTGTCCTTGATGATATTTTTGGCCTTCCTGTGACATCGGGTGGTGTAGGTGTCCTGGAGGGCAGGTAGTTTACCCCCGGTGATGCGTTGTGCGGACCTCACTACCCTCTGGAGAGCCTTACGGTTGTGGGCGGAGCAGTTGCCGTACCAGGCGGTGATGAAGCCCGACAGGATGCTCTCGATTGTGCATCTGTAGAAGTTTGTGAGTATTTTTGGTGACAAGCCGAATTTCTTCAGCCTCCTGAGGTTGAAGAGGCGCTGTTGCGCCTTCTTCACCACGCTGTCTGTGTGGGTGGACCAATTCAGTTTGTCCGTGATGTGTACGCCGAGGAACTTAAAACTTTCCACCTTCTCCACTACTGCGAGGGTTAACACATTTAAACGTTTTACTCACGTTGGCTGCGGTGAAGGAGAGCCCATAGGTTTTGGTAGCGGGCCGTGTTGGTGGCACTGTATTGTCCTCAAAGTGAGCAAAGAAGTTGTTTAATTTGTCTGGGAGCAAGACATCGTGGTCCGCGACGGGGCTGGTTTTCTTTTTGTGATTGACTGTAGACCCTGCCACATACCTCTCGTGTCCGAGCCGTTGAATTGCGACTCTACTTTGTCTCTATACTGACGCTTAGCTTGTTTGATTGCCTTGCGGAGGGAATAGCTACACTGTTTGTATTCAGTCATGTTTCCAGTCGCCTTACCCTGATTAAAAGCAGTGGTTCATGCTTTCAGTTTTGCGCGAATGCTGCCATCAATCCACGGTTTCTGGTTGGGGAAGGTTTTGATAGTCGCTGTGGGTACAACATCACCGATGCACTTGCTGATAAACTCGCTCACCGAATCAGCGTATTCATCAATGTTATTGTCCGATGCTATGCGGAACATATCCCAGTCCACGTGATTGAAGCAATCTTGAAGCATGGAATCAGATTGGTCGGACCAGCGTTGAACAGACCTGAGCACGGGCGTTTCCTGTTTTAGTTTCTGTCTATAGGCTGGGAGCAACAAAATGGAGTCATGGTGAGATTTGCCGAAAGGGGGGCGGGGAATGGCTTTGTATGCATCGCGGAAGTTAGAATAACAATGATCCAGGATTTTCCCGGCCTGGGTCGCACATTCGATATGCTGATACAATTTAGGGAGCCTTGTTTTCAGATTAGCCTTGTTAAAATCCCCAGCTACAATAAATGCAGCCTCAGGATATGTGGTTTCCAGTTTACATAGAGTCCAATGAAGTTCTTTCAAGGCCGTCGATGTGTCAGCTTGAGGGGGGATAACTGTGATTATAATCGAAGGGAATTCTCTTGGTCGATAACGCGGTTGGCATTTGATTGTAAGGAATTCTAGGTCAGGTGAACAAAAGGACTTGAGTTCCTGTATGTTATTATGATCACACCACGTCTCGTTAATCATAAGGCATACACCCCCGCCCTTCTTACCAGATAGATATTTGTTTCTGTCGGCGCGATGCGTGAAGAAGCCAGGTGGCTGTACCGACTCTGATGACGTATCCCGAGTGAGCCATGTTTCCGTGAAGCAAAGAACGTTGCAATCGCTGATGTCTCTCTGGAAGGCAACCCTTGCTCGGATTTCGTCTACCTTGTTGTCAAGAGACTGGACATTGGCAAGTAGTATACTCAGGAGCGGTGCACGATGTGACCGTCTACGGAGCCTGACCAGAAGACCGGCTGGGATCCGGTCTATTGTCCTGGTTGGTGGACCAAACAGAGGATCCGCTTCGGGAAAGTCGTATTCCTGGTCTTAATGTTGGTAAGTTGACGTTGCTCTTATATCCAATAGTTCCTCCCAGCTGTAGTATGCATGGGTGCGTGTGCGTGTGCATGCATGTGTGCATGTGCATGCATGTGTATGTGTGTGTGGGAGCAGGGTAGTGTGTGTGTGTGTATGGGAGTGCGGGAGTGTGTGTGTGTGTGTATGGGAACGGGGGAGTGTGTGTATGGGAGCGCTGGAGTGTGTGTGTGTATGGGAGCGGGGAAGTGTGTGTGTGTGGGAGCAGGGGAGTGTGTGCGCATGGGAGTGGGGCAGTGTGTGTGTTTGTGTGTATGGGAGCGGGGGAGTGTGTG
>QNTS01006653.1:24778-37926 GCA_003317085.1 Hucho hucho | reverse complement strand
GTGAGTGTGTGTGTGTTTATGGGAGCAGGGGAGTGTGTGTGTATGGGAGCAGGGGAGTGTGTGTGTGTGTGTGTATGGGAGCGGGGGAGTGTGTGTGTGTATGGGAGCGGGGGAGTGTGTGTATGGGAACAGGGGAGTGTGTGTATTTACCCTAAAAGCACATTCCCTTTAGCATGTCCCATGCTCCCTCAGACATTACAACAGAAAGAGATGCCATCTGATGTTATCTGGAAAGTCCAAAACAACAGTGAAAACAGACAGACAGACTAGATTGCATCTACATTACAAACTTCATGAGCTTTTACGGTCACAATCATTTTACAACGATGAAAAATGTAATGAAAATGAAATGATTCAAAATTGAAACTACCTCTTGGTCTGAATGAGGGAAAAATAGACCGGCAATTATCCCGGTCACCAGATCATTGAAGGAGATTTCCGTTATAAATTATCTGAGCCCATAAAAGAGAAAGACAGAGAGAGAGAGCGGGATAAGGGATAAGGGAGAGAGAGAGAGAGAGAGCGGGATAACGGATCGAGACAGAGTGAGTGAGAGGGAAAGAGGGAGGTCGGAGATCGCTTGAAGAGACTCTCTCACACACACACACACACACACACACACACATACACAAACCCCTCTGCTCCGAGAGACTGCACTGCACTCCAGGAAAATCGATCCTCCTTCAGAGTAAAGAAATTTATGAAGCAGGAACATAAACGCAGTCATGTCCAATTAGCTCCACTGAATTTACGATGGGAGGAGGAGGGAGGGAAGGAGAGAGGAGAGGAGACGGGGAAGAGGAGGAGGGTGGTGATGAAGACATTAGGCGAGGCCAATAAGACCTGCTGATCAATGACCCATCTCCACACTATGGAGCGTGTGTGTGCGTATGTGCGTGGGTATGTGTGTGTGTCTAAAGCGTTGTGGTCCCAGACAGCACACCAATACCTGGTTTGCCTAGAGCATATGAACCGGAAGGAGGAGAATAGCCAGCTAATGTGAGTTTAGAGTTGTACTGTAGATCTACTGAGAATTAGATAAAGTACAATGTCCCAAATTGCACCCTATTTCTTATTTATTTAACTAGGCAAGTCAGTTAAGAACAAATTCCTATTTACAATGACGGCCTACCGGGGAACAGTGGGTTAACTGCCTTGTTCAGGGGCAGAACGACAGATTTCTTACCTTGTCCACTCAGGGATTCAATCCAGCAACCTGTCGGTTACTGGCCCAACGCTATAATCACTAGGCTACCAGCCGCCTGGTCAAAAGTGCACTACAAAGGGAATAGGATGCCACTTGGGCCACAGTCACTGAGAAAAGCACCATGGCAATAGAACTAACCCTGTAATTTCCTTCCAGACAGTGAAGACACAGAGACATTACCTTTACATGTTAGTCATTTAACAGACACTCTTATCCAGAGCAACTTACAGTTAGCACAGGTAAGTAAGTGTACATGCACACATGTACACTACAGTACTTTCTCTGTGACGGTTGAATGAACAGAGAGAGAGAGAGGACATGAGGGAGATCTCCCCTGCTGTGTGTGAGGCTGCATTGATGCAGTCTGTCTGTCTGTCATCCCAGGTTAGAGAAGCATCCATGCGGACCGTCCTCCCAGTGTTCCCCCTGCAGTCAGGGAGCAAGGCTGATTGGCAGCTTTTGATACACCCCCCCCTCCGCCCTCTATAGTGGTAAAGCCTCCCCTATCCTCCTCTCCTCCTCTCCTCCTCTCCTCCATCATGCCTTCATCTCGGAGGAAGGGATTCTCTCCTACTCCCCTCGCCCCCGCAACCCAATACCTCTACATTGTATGGTCCATTGGATGGGAGAGAGGGAGGAGACAAGGAGAGAAGAGAGAGAGAGCGAGATGGTTGAGTCCCCGGAGAAAGAGAGAAGAGGAGAGGAACAGGCGTAAAAGAAGACAGAGATGAAGGCCTATTAACGGCTGCTTCCAGCTGCTTCCCCAGTCTCTCCCTCCTCCTCTCCTAGCCTCCATCTCTCCTGCCTCCTCTCCTAGCCTCCATCTCTCACTCCACCCCTCCATCTCTCCCTTCTCATCTCCTCCATTACTCCCTTCTCCATCTCTACTTTCTCACCTCCTCTCCTCCATATCTCCCTCCTCCTCTCCATCTCTCCCTCCTCCTCTCCTAGCCTCCATCTCTCCTAGCTTCCATCTCTCCCTTCTCTCCTCCATCTCTCTATTCTCATCTCCTCTTCTCCATCTCCCTCCTCCTCTCCTAGCCTCCATCTCTCCCTTCTCCTCTCCACCATCTCTACTTTCTCATCTCCTCTTCTCCATCTCTCCCTCTTCCTCTCAGCTTCCATCTCTCCCTCCTCCTCTCCTAGCCTCCGTCTGTCCCTTCTCTCCTCTCCTCAATCTGTCCCTTCTCTCCTCTCCTCCATCTATCCCTTCTCCTCTCCTAGCCTCCATCTCTCCCTCCTTCTCTCCTCTCCTCCATCTCTCCCTCCTTCTCTTCTCCTAGCCTCCATCTCTCCCTCCTCTCCCTCCTCCTCTCCTCTCCATGATGCTCCCTTGATGTTTGTTTATCTTTGATTCGTATTTATTTCTCTAATTGCTGCATCTCTCTGCTGTCTCTCCTCCCCACATCTCACAACGAACACACACTGTAATGCCACGAGAGAGAAAGAGAGAGACCGGTAGGCAGACATAGACAGCCAGGTAGACACACACAATCACATTCAAACACAGAAACTAACAGATCAGTTCAGCTTTGTCTGTCTGTCCACCGTCTCTGTCCACCTGTCAGTCTGTGCAAGTGGGGCTACTACCTAGCGGACAGAGGGATGCATTTGAATCTCTCTCTCTCTCTCTCTCTCTCTCTCTCTCTCTCTCTCTCTCTCTCTCTCATGATGTCCTGTCCTCAGCTAAGAGCTCCCTCCCTCTCTTCTCCACTCACTTCAGTTTGATGACTGCAGTGGGGGAGATGCAGCAGTCAGACATTAACATATTGTGATTGTGGCCCATGTATTATTAGTGTGCAGAGGGACTGCGAGTAGAGAGAAGGAGAAATCCCACTCTTCAAAAGCCTGAGTGTCACAATCACTCATCTGGAAAAAGACAGTAGTTCCGGGGTGGAGATGGGAGAGGGGAAGGTGTGTGTATGTCAGGAGTTGGGGAAAGCAAGTTAAGGGTGGGCTGCAGCATCTTGCTACAAGTTTTGGTTTGGGCTTTAACCAGCCCTGGTTCATGTTCATTGGGCTGCAAATAAAATAAAAAGTACTGAAAAAGGGTGGGATTACGTAGACTTAGGGTAACGTTCAATAAATTCCCTAGTTTTCCCGAAATCCCCTTGGAGGATTCCCGGAATCAGGAGGGAATAAATCCTCCAACCAGGATTTCTGGAAAACTAGGGAATTCATTGAAAGTTCCTGGAATTTTTCAGCCCTACTGTACCCAGAGACCTTTTCCCTTGCAAGACGTGGATGTATGTTCTTCAGTTGACATGACTCTAATTGACGTAAGGGAAGCCTATAGTCCTCTATACACTCTGACCAGTACACCATTATTACAGGAACCACAGAGTACCTGGCAAACCACTCATTGTTTTGATCAAGACATACAAATTCTAGATCTACTCTACTCTATTTTCCTAGTAAGATTTATTCCTGAAGATAAAATAATCCACAGGCGCTGATAAGGTACAGTAATGGGGTAGCCTGTCAGTCAGGCGATTGGATTTCGAAGTAGATCTTGAGCAATGTCCACACAGGTACCCAGGACGCCAGGAGATGCCTTCAAAACCGGCCACTAGGCACAAATGGCAACAAGTACGCTTGGGTTTTGCTAGGGTCTTCAATCCCAGTGACAGGCAGCATTTTTTTTTTACCATATCCCAAACCATAACCCTTAATTTACCCATTCGGAATTAATGCCTAAACTTAAACAGCTGCGAGGCACTAGCAACAGCAGCGAAGCAACCCAGGTTGTCCAAAACACTTGTTTGGAGCGTTTGGAGAAATGTGGACAAACATCGGAATCTGAAGTTAAATTGGTCAAACCGTGAGATCTTGTTTTAGTCATCCCTGGATCCCTTTACTGTAGGCACACACACACATACTCACACACACACACACTCTCTCTCTCTCTCTGATCTGTCACATCCTCTGAGTAATGCACCAGGATGGCTCATAGGGGAACGCAGTAAACCTTCCCCATAGGAAGAGAGATGTCCAGTAAATCTGCCCCATAGAAAGAGAGATGTCCAGTAAACCTGCCCCATAGAAAGAGAGATGTCCAGTAAACCTACCCCATAGAGAGATGTCCAGTAAACCTGCCCCATAGAAAGAGAGATGTCCAGTAAACCTGCCCCATAGAAATGAGAGATGTCCAGTAAACCTGCCCCATAGAAAGAGAGATGTCCAGTAAACCTGCCCCATAGAAAGAGAGATGTCCAGTAAACCTGACCCATAGAAAGAGAGATGTCCAGTAAACCTACCCCATAGAGAGATGTCCAGTAAACCTGCCCCATAGAAAGAGAGATGTCCAGTAAACCTGCCCCATAGAAAGAGAGATGTCCAGTAAACCTGCCCTATAGAGAGATGTCCAGTAAACCTGCCCCATAGAAAGAGATGTCCAGTAAACCTTCCCCATAGAAAGAGAGATGTCCCTTAAAAAATATTAATAAACCAATTAGGCACATTTGGGCAGTCTTAACACAAAATGTTGAACAGAAATGCAATGGTTCATTGGATCAGTCTAAAACCTTGCACATACAATGCTGCCATCCGGTGGCCAGAATCGAAATTGCACCTGGGCTGGAATAATACTTTATGGTCTTTCTCTTGCATTTCAAAGATGATGGTACACAAAAATACAAAAAAAAAAAAATATTTGTATTATCTTTTACCAGATATAGCGTGTTATATTCTCCTACATTCATTTCACATTTCCACAAACTTCAAAGAGTTTCCTTTCAAATGGTATCAAGAATATGCATATCCTTGCTTCAGGTCCTGACCTACAGGCAGTTAGATTTGGGTATGTAATAGGGGCAGATCCTTAAGGTTAAAGAGGGATTTTTAAGCCTCGAGACAATTGAGACATGGACTGTGTATGTGTGCCATTCAGAGGGTGAATGGGCAAGACAAAAAATATAAGTGCCTTTGAACGGGGTATGGTAATAGGTGCCAGGCGCACCGGTTTGTGTCAAGAACTGCAACGTTTCTGGGTTCCTAATGTTTGGTATACTCAATGTATATGCATCTGTGTGTGTGCGTGCATGCGTGTACGTGCATGTGTCTAAGTGAATGTCGGGCTGTGCTTCTCTCTGAATGGATTCAGTGATTCACAGTGATTTATAAAGCTCTGGTCCAGGGCGTTACATCTATAAAGTTTTGGTCCAGGGTCCGTTTCCACATAGCGTCTCAGAGTAGAAGTGCTGATCTAGGGTCAGTTTTTCCTTTTAGATCAGAATGAATAATATTATATGGACAGATCCTAGATCCTATCACTCCTACTCTGAGATGCTCTGTGGATCGGGGTGTTAGTGTACACTCCTCCACTATGTGCTGGAGTTAGGTGCTATAATGGAGCGAAAGGTAATAATGTAGGTCATGCAGTTAAAGGAGATGACTGGTGACGCAGGGAGGGAGGTGTACATCTGAAACAAGAGAGACGAGGTAGAGAGAGAGAGAGAGAGAGAGAGAGAGAGAGAGAGAGAGAGAGAGAGATGGCCCAGTACATCACTGGGGCCAAGCTTCCTACCATCCAGGACCTCTATACCAGGCGGTGTCAGAGGAAGGCCCTAAAAATTGATTCCAGCCACGCTAGTCATGGACTGTTCTCTCTGCTACCGCACGGCAAGCGGTACGGGAGCGCCAAGTCTAGGTCCAAGAGGCTTCTAAACAGCTTCTACCCCCAAGCCATAAGACTTCTGAACATCTAATCAAATGGCTACCCAAACTATTTGCATTGCCCCTCTTTTACGCCGCTGCTACTCTCTTTGGTTATCTATGCATAGTCACTTTACTAACTCTACGTACATGTACATTTTACCTAGACTAACCGGTGCCACCCCCTGTATATAGTCTCGCTATTGTTATTTTACCGCTGCTCTTTATCTACTTGTAACTTTATTTCTTATTCTCATTTGTATTTTTTAAACTGCAATGTTGGTTAGGGGCTTGTAAGTAAGCATTTCACTGTAAGGTCTACACCTGTTGTATGTGACTAAAACAATTTGATTTGATTTGAGAGAGAGAGAGAGAGATGGGAGATTGAGAGAGAGAAAGAAAGGGGCCAGATGGAGAGAGAGAGAGAGCGAGAGCGAGAGAGAGAAAGACAGAGAAGTGATGAAGGAAGCTTGAAGTAGTAATTTTGCCAGTGTACAGGGCCCATTCATTGAATATTTGATGCAGACGGATAGCTGTCCACTCCAGCGGAACAAACCAGATTGGAATCCAGCCGCTCATCTGGAAAAGACAGTAATTTAAAGTCAGAGCCGCCATGGCATCCTCAAGTTCCTCATTTCCTCTCTCATGATTCCTATTGTTGGACCTACCCACCTGGGCTCTGCTGCTTGTCACACACACAAGCACGCACGCAAATACACACACACACACACACACACACACACACACACACACACACACACACACACACACACACACACACACACACACACACACATAAATATGAGCGCACACAACATGCATGCACGCACTTAAGCAAACATGCACACTCAAACGCACAAACCTATCAGCCTGACTTTCCTGGCAATTATCGACCAAACTGAGCAGATTTATTCTTGAACAACATGCAGTAGTTTTGAGTGTGCATCAGTGAGAGTTCAGAGCTGTCTGTCAATGATGTTATGGTACCAGATCCACATTGTATTAATCCTTATTGTCTCTTGAATGCAAGTGTGTAATAATCAAAAATCACACTTTGCCAAGTGTTTACTTTTCACTAACATCAAGTTAGAGTTCACACACCTATTACTGCTTCTCCTCTCTCCCCTCCACCCAGGTGTCTAACATGCTGGCCACACCACTCGCGTTCCGTGTGCGAGCGTTGCAAAATAAATATACACATACATGCTTTTTAATCATTGCATCTAAACTGCTCGCGTGCGTCTGTGTAGCCAGGCGCTAAAATAGAACTTGGTTCTATTTGTGGCGCTTGATGCGCTGCAAGTCGCGCCTCTCCCATCTCCTCATTGTTTTTTAGGAGCATATGCCCACGTGGGTGATTGAAAGATGAACTGAGGTCCACACTCCAGTCCAGTTGGTAGAGGTAATGCAGCTTAAATTTAGTTTCCAACCGCCATATAAAGTCCAAAGAAGAAGAAGCCTTACGAGAAACTAACTCAGTTTACACTTTTATGTGTGGATTAATTGTAGAGGACCTTGTGCATTTCAGGTAAAATAACAGGACAAATTAGCTAGCAACAGCAAGCTAGCTAGCTAAATTGCCATGAATGTTAAATGGTTTTCAACCTGTCCCCAAATGAATACAGTTGGTTCATTTTGATATTTCAACCTGCGTGTCCTGATCGCATCTGGTGTGGATGGACAAAATCAGCACACTCGCAACAGGTCTAGTCAGCATGTAAGAGACTTCGTCCTCTCTCCCCTCCACTCAGGTGTCTAAATGTAACCTGCAAACATTTCTGTGATATAATAAAAAACTTGTCATTCTTCTGGTTTAGGTCAACTTTGTTATTGTTTAATTTAAAATTTTGTTAGGGAGTCAGTAGGTAGCCCTGACTGGGGCTTGAACCCAACACCTTTACTGTTACGTCAAGGGATGTGAATCTGTTGACGAGGTGCCTAGGTGTTGGATCAAGGTCGCTGCAATATACAATATAGTACACATTCACTCCTGTGCCTTTGCTACCCTTTCACACACCCACACACACCCATACACACTCACTCACAGACACTCACTTGTCATCCCCTCTTGGTGTAAACATCTGGCACATGCACAGTCTCACACACACACACACACACACACACCTCTCTTTTCACACACTCACATCCTTCCTCCTGTCTCCTGTACCCAGGTGTAAGTGTAACCTACATGCATCGCTGTGCCTGCTGCAGGAGGGAGACCTCCAGTGTCAGTGTGAACACAACACCACAGGACAGGACTGTCAGCGCTGCAAAAAGGGCTTCAAGGCCAAGTCCTGGAAGGCTGGCTCATACCTGCCCACACCCAACGGATCTCCCAACACCTGTATGTGCCCCAGTTCTATTCTATGTTCCCTTTGAACAGGTCCCTATTATACAGCTCACTCATACATAAAGTTAATTCTAGAATATTCTATTCTATTATAATATGTCTACTTACTATAGGTATGCTGAATAGAAAGAAAACTGCTGCTGTACCTGGTAACAATAAATGTTTGCAAGTTTTACTTTTTCAACTTACTGTAGTTTTGTCAAGTATAGTCACCCAAAATGTTTTGTATTATGCACTGTTGTTGATCTGTAACAGTGTAATAACTATGTAATTACTATGTAATTACTAAAACTGTGGGTTGGTAATCAATTGATTTCAAGGGATGAAGTATTCTGAAACACAAATTGTATCATATATAATATGTTATATATATGCCATTTAGCAGACACTGTTTATTGGAATTGTTACACTATGTTGGATCCTTTATGCATAAAAGGTTAAGTTCTTGTGTTATTTTTGATAATAAATATGTATTTGTAACATGTATGAAGGATGCATGTGGAATCCCCAGACGTCTCCATCCAATGTCCTGAATGAAAGGAGAGAATAAGAGAGTGATGAGTTACGTAAAAAAAGAGAGAAGGACAGGGGGAAGAAAAGAAAGAAAGTGAGGGAAAGAGAGAGAGAGAAATCGAGACGCTGAGTTCTTTCCCCTTTACCTAAGAGCAGAGAACAAAGCTGTGTAGTGTGTGTGGGGGGGGGCTAGCGATCATAAAATAATCATCTAGGCCAGCTACTCCCATCCTGCCACTAACTGCATATAGATCAGTGTTCCTCTGTCCTAGTCCCACGGAATGTGCAGGCTTTTGTTACCGTCCAGCACCAACATAACGGATTTAACTGATTAATGGCCAAATTATTAACGGTAGTTAATTGGTTGAATCAGGTGTGTTTGGTACTGGGTTGGAGCAAAAGCCTGCACCCACTCAGGTCAGGCCAGATTTGAAGAACGCTGATGTACGTGCTCTTTCTTCAGAGTTTGATAAATGAGAGAGGGAAGACTTTGTCAAATGAATGCATAAATAAACAGATACTTATCCTCTTTCTTTTGTTCCTCCCCCTCTCTCTCCCTCCTTTTCAGGTGCAGTCGCTGGTGCCCCCATGGGCGGTGGTTCTAGTAAGTTATAACAAGCTAAGCAGAGGATGCTGCATCCACATTCTCTGTCTCCTCTATCTCTCACCCCCCCTTCTCTCTTTTACTTATCCCTTTATCCCTCCATCTAATGCATCGTTCCATCTCTCTGTTCTTCATCCAGCTCCCTCTGTTCTTCTTTGTTGGTTGCAGCGCTGGTCTTGTCTTCTATATTATTGATAGGCCTCCCTGTACTGTCGGCACCGTTATGTCCTTTTCATCCCAGCTACACTAGCTTCCACTGGAGGAATCTTTCCACAGTTCTTTCTTACTTATGTTGGACTGAAGTCACACTGGTGGAGAAGCATGGGAGAGAAAAAGATAATGAAAGAGAAGAGGGGGGGATGGGGAATGAGTGTGTGGGTGGTAAAGCAGAAGCAGGGGAAAAGGACAAGAGACAGAGAGACAGAGAGAGAGAGAGAGAGAGAGAGAGGCAGACAGGCAGACAGACAGACAGACAGACAGACAGAGAGAGAGAGAGCAGGGGAGTGTGTGTGTGTGAGAGAGAGAGAGAGAGAGAGAGAGAGAGAGAGAGAGAGAGAGAGAGAGAGAGAGAGAGAGAGAGAGAGAGAGAGAGAGAGGGAGAGAGAGAGAGGGAGAGAGAGGGAGTGAGTGTGAATGTTTAAGTGTGCTGTAATGCGGTGTGATTCCGGGAGAGGAACTCCTAGAGGAATGAATAAAAGGGAATTTGATTAGGGATTCTCTCTGTGGAGACACTCTCTGCTCTGAGCGTTTAGATGGAAACCATGGGCAAAGTGGCAACATCAGACCTGACAGACAGCACTGGTCTCTCATTAGTTAGTCTACAGGCTGACTGGGCCGCCGTTACTTTTTGTGACAAGGAACTCATTTTTCACAAAATATTGCATGTTACAACCAGCACCCTATAGGACTGAATAGGGGACAGTTTTACAACAGACTTGTAAAACTTGCAGATCTATATTCGATTTGTTTTAAAACTATTTATTGATTTAAATATATGACATATGCTTTTAGACTAGTCTTACTGCTTCCAATGTTGTTTCGGTGGAAGGGGGATGTTTTGGGAGGAGAGGGGGATGTTTTGGGTGGAGAGGGGGATGTTTTGGGAGGAGATGGGGATGTTTTGGGGCAGAAGGGGGATGTTTTGGGTGGAGAGGGGAATGTTTTGGGTGGAGAGGGGGATGTTTTGGGTGGAGAGGGGATGTTTTTGGTAGAGAGGGGGATGTTTTGGGCGGAGAGGGGGATGTTTTGGGTGGAGAGGGGGATGTTTTGTTTGTTTGTCAACTTGGAATCTTCTTTCTCACAGAACTGTCAGAACCTTTGCCTTTGACCACCACAACCACTACTACCTCCATAACTGAAAGTCAAAGTGAACCTGAAACTACAGCCATAACCCCCACTACCACACCAGAACCAGACCCGATCACAACCGCTACTCAGGAAGCCTCTGCTACGACTACTCAGGAGAAGGATACCTAGAGAAGGTAGAGGGAGTGATAGGTCCAAAATTATAGATAGTAGTTATAGGTAGTGTGTGTTTATTTCAGACGTGCATTATCTCTTGTGCATTATCATTGTCAAGCCATCATCTTGGTTGACATTAATGCTAGATGTGGCTACTGGCTAGTCCATCTAGTTCATTCATAGGAGAGAGTGGGCGTTGAGCTGCTACAGTATGGACTGTCTGACTGGATTCTTTCTGACTGACTGGGTATGAGGAGCCCTGATCCGACAGGACCAAACACATACTGTCAAGACCATGAATATAAAGTGGTCCTCAGAACCGGTCTTGTTTCGGTCTTGTTCCGGTCCCAGGCTAAATTTAAACCTGACATCTTGGGAGCCGGTGCGCCGCTCGTGTTCCTCCGGAATAGCACTTAGGATGTGGGAAGCAGGGAGGGAGAGGCCCGAGAAAGAGGGAATGCCAGGAACGTCGTCTGTGATGTCGTCAGAATTTTCTTTGAGGAAATCCATTAAGTGGTGTTGGTGAACAGCGCAGCACTTTTTGGACTTTTTAGGCCGACGTCAGGAGCTCTGATAAGGTCACTGATAAGCTGTGATTGAGGAGCAGCTGACTGAAGCACAGTCTAAATCGCTTTAGGGACTTTTCAAAGACCACAGTGTGGGGATCAAGGTTAGATAGTGGCACAAACTTGCATTGTCACATTTGGCCAAATATTGCATACTATTTCCTACAAAGACAATTAAAGACATTTTGTTATCAGAAGTATTGCTCATTTTATATACCGCAGTAAGTAGGTCTACTGTATTTTATTTTCAGCAAGGCAACCACTGAGACAGCTATACTGTTGTTAGAGAAGACCAAAGTCTAACAAACTACCAGGGTTGGGGTTCATTCCATTTCAATTCGAGTCTATTCAGAAAGTAAACCAAATCCCAATTCCAATTCAACATTTTCCTAATTGAAAAGCACTGAAGAGAATTGGAGTGCAATTGAAATGTCAGTACACTTCCTGAATTGACCAGAGTTGAATGGAGCTGACCCCAAACCTTCCAAACTACACTTAGAAAAAAGGGTTCCAAAAAGGTTATTTGGCTGTCCCCATAGGAGCACCTTTTTGGTTCCAGGTAGAGACCTTTTTGGTTCCAGGTAGAAGGTTATACCTGAAACCAAAAGGGGTCAAAGGATTCTCCTATGGGGACAGCAGAAGAACCCTTTTAGATTCTAGATAGCCCCTTTTTACTAAGAGTGTACAGCATACCACACCGTATCAGTAGCTTTCTCTAAGCTTGATACTCTGATACACTTGACAATGGGCTTCAGATCTGCTATACTTAGAGCTACCACTAAGATGGGATGCTATTTTGCTTTATCTTTTATCTGGTGGTTAGAATAGTTTATCTGGCTAAGGCCTGACCCTGATGTTAGGAGCGTCTCGTTTACCAGTCTCTCTCTCTGTGTGTGTGTGGCATATGGCTTGGCACAGTGAAACTCATAAATCATCCTCATCCTCCCCTCTTCCTCCCGAAGAACAGAGGTCTGAGGTCTTACTCTGATGGTGGAACACACACACACACACACACACACAGAGGCACGAAAACACACAGACACGCACGTGCACACACCCCACCTTCCCACCTCCCACCATCTTCCTACAGGTACAATACATGCTGTGTCTGACCAGGAGTCTACCCCTCTAGACCTAATAATAGAACTTCCTATAATTCCCAGTCCAGTCAGAACAAATGACCGTACCAAGCCCTGCCAACCCTCCACATTCCAGTCCCCATTGACGATGTCTCAAGAGTCAACACTATGACCTGTCTGTGTTTAGATTGGGGTGTGTGTGCGTGTGTGTGTATGGTTTTCTCATTGAGTTTGGGTTCGTTTATGCATGTATGCGTGTGTGTGCGTGTGTCTGTACACGGGTAACCATCCTTCTTCCCTACATACAGAATGCACATTCCATCCACACAAGTCTGTCTGCTGAGTGTATGTTGGGGAAGCGTGTTATACTGTACAGTAGGGGAAAGAGAAGCTCCTCTCTGCTTCCCTTCACACAGCAGAGTCTATCCGATTAAACAGCACAGTAACATGTGTATGGGGCCAGCCACTAAACTACAGAAACAGCTCATTTAGTCTCCTGGGCCTCCCACCCCCAGGGCAGTCAGCCAGTCAGTCAGTCAGTCCCTCCCCCAGCCAGTCAGCCAGTCAGTCAGTCCCTTTCCCAGCCAGTCAGTCAGTCCCTCCCCCAGCCAGTCAGCCAGTCAGTCAGTCCCTTTCCCAGCCAGTCAGTCAGTCAGTCCCTCCCCCAGTCAGTCAGCAAGTCAGTTAGTTAGTCCCTCCCCCAGCCAGTCAACCA
>QNTS01006653.1:0-17123 GCA_003317085.1 Hucho hucho | reverse complement strand
CCCCGTACAGAGGATGTGTTGGTGTGTACCCCAAACAGACGATGTGTTGATGTGTACCCCACACAGAGGGTGTGTTGGTGTGTGCCCCAAACAGAGGATGTGTTGGTGTGTACCCCAAACAGACGATGTGTTGATGTGTACCCCACACAGAGGGTGTGTTGGTGTGTGCCCCAAACAGAGGATGTGTTGGTGTATACCCCATACAGAGGATGTGTTGGTGTGTGCCCCATACAGAGGGTGTGCTGGTGTGTGCGCGCGCATTGTTTGTACAGGCAAATGCCGCTTCCCTGTGTATGCGAGTGTACGTGTGTGTTTGCATGCATTTGCATGCATGTGTGAGGGGGTGTCAGCTATCTACTTATTCTGAAAATGGGTTAGGGGGACGAGAGTCAGACATGAGTGGTGGTGGGAGGGTCACGTTGATGAAACATGATGGCTGGGGGGTTGGGAACTGCTGCCAGCGTTCCCTCCCTCTGGGGCTCAGCAGCACAATCTGTACTGGGATCAGTCGGCGTGGAGGGGGCACCGGCTTGGGGGAAATCCGCAGGGACTGTGTTAGCTACACACTAGCTAACAGGGTAAGCTCCTTCGAGAGGAATAGAGGGCTCTTGTGTGTCTCCGTCAAAGAATTGTATAGATTGGCAATGGGCTCTCTACCATCTCTACCATCTCTACTACCTCCATCTCACGCCACACCCCTGTTGATAGAGAGTACTTCTGTGGTACACCTGGATCCATGCATAGAAACAGAAGGATTACACAGAATAGATTTTATGGAACCCATACACCCAGTAGGGGGAGTACTGCAGAATCAATACCTTGTCATTGATTGGTCAATTGCCTGGTCATCTAAAATGTATAGTTTAAAGGAGAACGTTTCCCATGTACAACTCTTTCCCCAACTTCCATTGACTGAATAGTAATTCCTAGGTTAGAGATACTTGTTAGAGAGCTCTTTGAAACTTTCTGGCTGTTTGCAATAATAGTCTATTTGCACATTCTCCATTTGGAGGTTGCAATGCTTTTTGTTCAGCTGCTAATAGTGAAGAGGCAGGAGAGACTGAGATGCCCTTTAAAGAAGAGGGGGAGGAAGGAGAGGTGAAGGACAAAGAAAGGGGGGAAGAGACTGAAAAAGGTATAACTTGTTTATTGTAGCCTCAGGAGTATGTGTAGTAGTTCTAGTATGTGGGTACTGTAGTTCTGTGGTACTTTGCTTTGTGTAGAGAGACATGCATATCAGACTGTAAAGGACTACATCGCTCAATGTTCACAGTCACCTCCAAACTCGCTGAAGCAGAGGACAATGCGAAGAGCGATACTCCATCTAAGATAGAACTAGAGAAAGAGGGAGTGGAGGTGAAATAGGGAGTGGAGGCGAAAGAGGGAGTAGAGCAAAAGGAGAGAAAGATTGGAAAAAGGTACAGGCCTAATCGTTGTGCATTGAATTTAGAGTGTAATGGAACATTCATGTGTAGAAGACTACTTGTTGCCATGTTGTTGTGAACAGACAGAGTAATACACAATACTCACTAACTTTCAGGTAAAGAAAAGAAAATCGATGATAGATGAGGTCTGTCAAGAGCCTGTTATTGTCATGGTTCATATTAGCGTGCCATTGGTTAATTGAGCCGTAACTATGATGAAGTAGCCATATGATGTGCAGTACAAAGGAAACTATGTCCCCTTGGTCCCACCCTGATGGTAAAACTAGTTTTTTTCTGAGAGTGCTCATGTCTCACTGGTACTCGCACACAGCCACCCCAAAACCTGAAGCAGAGGACTCTGGGAAAAGCGAGAAGCCCTCTGGGAAAGGGGAGCGGATGGAGGAAAAGAACGAGAAGACAACAGAGAAGGAGAGAAATAAAGGTTATAGCTTTCTAGCTGTGTAGTCATTTGAGATAATATTGTTTTTCCCACTCTCTTTCTAGCGTGACCTGTAGATTCCAGCTCATATGGGGGCAGGGCGAAGTGAACGAATTGTGATGTCTGTTTTTTGGACCCTTTCTGACATTCACAGTTCCCCCCCAACCTGAGGAAGAGGGCCCTGGAGAGAGCGAGTGGCCCTTTGAGGGATTGAGAGAAAAGGAAGCAGTGGTGGAGAAAGAGAAGGAGATTGAGGTAGAAGGTATCTGTCATTGTGTAGGATTTCAATGGACTTCATTAGTTAGTAGTTTTATAACTCATTGTGTTCCTATGAACTAGACTGGACTCATTAGGTACAATAGTATAATGGATGGATGGATGAATAGATGAATGAATGAAAAGAGGAGGAACAAACAAAAACACTAATGAACAAACAAATGAATTATGTGACCAACTCCTGAAGTAGAGGAGACGGGAAAACCCTCTGAGAAAGAAGGAGAGCAAGAGGAGGGAAAAGAGGAGGACACAGAAAGAAACCCTGAAGGTATCTTCCCTAGATGAGCGGTACATGTATGGAGCAAGTGTGTAGTGTTAGTGAAGGTATCTTCCCTAGATGAGCTGTACATGTATGGAGCTAGTGTGTAGTGTTAGTGAAGGCATCTTCCCTAGATGAGCTGTACATGTATGGAGCTAGTGTGTAGTGTTAGTGAAGGTATCTTCCCTAGATGAGCTGTACATGTATGGAGCTAGTGTGTAGTGTTAGTGAAGGTATCTTCCCTATATGAGCTGTACATGTATGGAGCTAGTGTGTAGTGCTAGTGAATGTATGAGTTGGTATAGACCAGTGCATAGATGTGTATAGTTCAAAAGCAAATACAAGTTGGAGTACAGTAGATCCTCCTTCAGACATGACCAGTCAATGTGTAGAGCTGTTGATCAGTCGAAGCCTGTCGAAGTTGGAGCTACTGGGAGCAGTCAGACAGTACTAATCAACCTGTAGAGCAATACATTTCAGATCTCTCACTCTTCCTCTGTGGTGATCCAGAGGAAGTTCCCAAAACCCCTGAATGGGAAAGCTGGGGTCAGGAGACCTTAGAGCTCCCTGGGAGAGAGGAGAAGAAGAAGAAGAAGTGGGAGGAGGAAGAGAGTGAAGAGGAGAGAGAGTTTTCAAAAAAGAAAGGTAGAACTCAAGTACTGTACATTGGCTAGTGTGTAGTGTACATACCATGTAGGCTAGGATCCGGTAGACTCCACCTCTCCCAAGCCATATCCTTAATACTGTATAACTAGGTGATGATGACTGACCCATAAAGATGAAACTAGCTGGTTTAGAACTGTCCTCAAGCAAGATGTCCGACAAACTGTTTCATTCAAGGACATTGGGGCTCTGCTCCATAGCATCACCCTTTCTAGATTTATATATCTCTATGGACCTATTTATTTATTTGTTTACCTTTATTTAACTAGGCAAGTCAGTTAAGAACAAATTCTTATTTTCAATGACGGCCTAGGAACAGTGGTTTAACTGCCTTGTTCAGGGGAAGAACGACAGATTTTTACCTTGTTAGCTCGGGGATTCGATCTTGCAACCTTTTGGTTACTAGTCCAACGCTCTAACCACTAGGCTACCTACCTCTCCATACAGTGCATTTGGAAAGCATTCAGACCCCTTCATTTTGTTACGTTACTGCCTTATTCTATAATGGTTTCAATTGTTTTTTCCCCTCATCAATCTACACACAATACCCCCTAATGACAAAGCAAAAACAGGTTTTTACTCAGTACTTTGTTGAAGCACCTTGGGCTGCGATTACAGCCTCGGGTCTTCTTGGGTATGATGCTACAAGCTTGGCACACCTGTATTTGGGGAGTTTCTCCCATTCTTCTCTGCCCGTCCTCTCAAGGAGCGTTGCTGCACAGCTATTTTCAGGTCTCTCCAGAGATGTTTGATCGAGTTCAGGTCCGGGCTCTGGCTGGGCCACTCAAGGACATTCAGAGACTTATCCCGAAGCCACTCCTGCGTTGTTTTGGCTGTGTGCTTAGGGTTGTTGTCCTGTTGGAAGGTGAACCTTCATGTGCCTTTTACTGAGGAGTGGCTTCTGTCTGGCCACTCTACCATAAAGGTCTGATTGGTGGATGGTTGTCCTTCTGGAAGGTTCTCCCATCTCCACAGAGAAACTCTGGAGCTCTTTCAGAGTGACTATTGGGTTCTTGGTCACCTCCCTGACCAAGGCCCTTCTCCCCCGATTGCTCAGTTTGGCCGGGCGGCCAGCTCTAGGAAGAGTCTTGGTGGTTCCAAACTTCTTCCATTTAGGAGGATGATCAACGGAAACAGGATGCACCTGAGCTCAATTTTGAGTCTCATAGCAAAGGGCCTGAATACTTATGTAAATAAGGTATTTATGTTTTCTATTTTTAACAAATTTTCAAAAACCTGTTTTCGCTTTGTCATTATGGGGTATTGTGTGTAGATTGACTCAGGTTGGATCCAGGAAACCCATCTAAAACAAAGATTCGTTCATCTCCTAAAGGGATTCTCAAGCTCTTGATCTCAGGAGGAGAGCCTGAGGCCAGACAGTTGTATGGGATCATATACAATGATTTCAAAGGTAAGACACTGAACAAGAATAGCTAGCGGGGGAGTGACTGAGGATGCTTACAGGACACTGAAGCATCATGGAATCCTGTTTTGTAGGCTTACCATCAGTGGTGCTAGTTGAGTAGCTAGCATTGAGTTAGTGAAGAGTTTGTAGAGTGGTATTGAGTCAGTAGAGTTAGTAGAGTGGTATTGAGTTAGCGAAGAGTCAGTTGAGTGGTATTGAGTCAGTAGAGTTAGTAGAGTGGTATTGAGTTAGTGAAGAGTTAGTAGAGTGGTTTTGAGTTAGTTGAGTAACATTGAGTCACTAGACTTAGTTGAATAGCATTGAGTAAGTAGAGTTAGTTGAGTAGCATTGAGTCAGTAGAGCTAGTTGAATAGCATTGAGTAAGTAGAGTTAGTTGAGTAGCATTGAGTCAGTAGAGTTAGTTGAATAGCATTGCGTAAGTAGAGTTAGTTGAGTAGCATTGAGTCAGTAGAGTTAGTTGAATAGCATTGAGTAAGTAGAGTTAGTTGAGTAGCATTGAGTCAGTAGAGTTAGTTGAATAGCATTGAGTCAGTAGTAGAGTAGTATCGAAG
Organism: Hucho hucho; assembly: GCA_003317085.1. NCBI lineage: Eukaryota > Metazoa > Chordata > Actinopteri > Salmoniformes > Salmonidae > Hucho > Hucho hucho. The sequence goes on along the minus strand of QNTS01006653.1, from coordinate 12,085 downwards.
AGAACAGTATGTGGACAGTTTTTGGAAATGATCTCTGTCTGAATGACCAGATTGGTGTCAAAAACTGTGGAAAGATTCCATTTCTCTGCATGTTTTAGTTTTCTTCCTTTTCTGACTGTCATCTCATCATGTTGGTATTGTTTGGCTCACAAGGTAAGCATCAAAATGTCGTAGTTACTGTCACTATCTTGTCATTGCTATCACTATTCATCACCATTAAAAAACAGGTCAATTTGCTCCCTGTCCAACACTTCTCGTAATGATTTGTGTCAGATATCATTTCATCCCCCAGATTTAACAACTGTCCACGAATATAGGCCTACGAAACCTTCAAAATAACAGTATCTCCCTTGTTACTATTTTATTTTACAGCCTTCCATAAATAGTCCCATCTTGACTTTGCATATATTTGTGGAACTATGTCCCGGCGCTCTCCCTCTCTACAGTCTGTGGAGTAATTGGGCAGTTATATATAATTACCGTGTAGCGTTTCTCCCCTAACCTTTCTTTTATAGCTGAGAGAAGCATTTTATGTGTGTGCCTGTGTTTGTGTGTGCATGTGTGTGCACGAGAGAGTGTGTGTGTGCGTTTTATGTGACTCTCTTCTCACCGGCGGTTCTCCCCTCTCAAAACAGCCCATAAATATTTCAGTGGCGTCATCAACCAAACAATAATAAAATAATCATCTGACGGCTGATTAAACAGCTAAACTTAGACTTTTTAATGTGCATTTAAATGTGTATTTGCATAAACATGCTTGGTAAACTCCTCTATAGAGGACAGCGATGCCTTGTAGCGCGCACACACACAAACGCCGCAGCCGACTTCTGAAGCTTAATAAAACGTTCATTATGTCCAAACCTCAGCCAAGAATATCACAGAAAGGATTCACTCACTCTCACACGCACACACACACACACTTTGGTTGGAGACGCTCTACATTGAGATTTGGTCTGTAAATACATTCATAAAACCAGGTGATTATGACATATGGGTTTTTAGCTTCCTGGTTTACCAAATCAAATTCAACTTGAAGGAAGTCACCCTCTATGAGTGGACTGCACAGTTTGAGGAGTATAGAACAGACAGTATCATATGTACAAGTAGGTATAGCTTGTTTTCCAAATTACACCCTATACCCTACATAGTGCACTACTTTTGACCACAGTCCTATAAGCCCTGGTCAAAAGTAGTCCACTACATAGGGAATAGGGTGCCATTTGGGATGCAGTATAGACACTATAAAAGCATCAGATCGATAGAGAAGAGATTAAGACCTACCGTATAATGGGAGGTAGAAGTTGTGTCAGGAAGGAGGATCTTCTTCCACCAGGCCTCTTTAATCTTCCCTGCATTAAAACACAAACAAATCCCTACACACAACACACACACGGGCGTGCATACACACGCACACGTGTGCATGTTTGCACAAAACACACACAAATACACACACACACACACACACGGAAACAGGCAAACACACAAACACACAGGACAACACACACACAACCTCCCCCCGAAATACACACACACACACACAGTATAGAGTGCTGTCAGTACAGCTTGATAAAGCCCAGTCAGCGTTCCCCTGTCTTGGGGAGGTGGGGGAGGGGATGAGGGGGGAGTTATCTGAAGTCGGTCTTTAACAAGTTGTGAGTCAGACACTAAGATAAAAGGCATCCTCATCGATTCATTGACTGGCAGATGGACAAACGCAGGGCACGATATTTGCAGCTTCCCAAATCATTCATACCCTAAAGCTACCGTAACTGTTTCTTAAAATAAGGGCCACGATGACTGGATGTGATTTCAACAAATTTTGGTGGTCCATAGAGACCGTTTCTCAATGGGATCATTCTCTAGCCTTCTTTGGTCCTAACCATTCTCTAACATTTCCCACCTACTGTATGCCATGTCTACACCATACCACAACCTTGCTACAACTATCTATAACATTTCCCTCCATTGCCATGTCCCCACCGTACCACAACCTTGCTACAACTATCTCTATGGCTCCCTATGTAATACGATACCATACAATATACTGTCCATTTATATGGACATTAATTTTGTAAAGTCAGTCCCACTGTTCATCACCACAATTATCCTCTCTGCTCCCAGACTGACCCACCGTTCATCACCACAATTATCCTCTCTGCTCCCAGACTGACCCACCGTTCATCACCACAACTATCCTCTCTGCTCCCAGACTTTCCCACCGTTCATCACCACAATTATCCTCTCTGCTCCCAGACTGACCCACCGTTCATCACCACAACTATCCTCTCTGCTCCCAGACTGTCCCACCGTTCATCACCACAATTATCCTCTCTGCTCCCAGACTTTCCCACCGTTCATCACCACAACTCTCCTCTCTGCTCCCAGCACTCACTACGGCCACTCTAACTCTCCTCTCTGCTCCCAGACTGTGAGTGCTACGGCCACTCTAACCGCTGCAGTTACATAGACTACCTGAACATCGTGACGTGCGTCAGCTGCAAGCACAATACCAGAGGACAGAACTGCCAGCACTGCAGACTGGGCTACTTCAGAAACGCGTCCGCCGAACTGGACGACGAGGGTGTCTGCATCGGTCAGTCACTGTGTTTGTGTGTGTGTGTGTGCCTGCATTTATTGCAGAATAATCAATAAGCATTATGTGTGTTACACAAACAGTGTGAAATGTTGATCCACCAAGACGTCATTGATCAGAAATACAGTTTAGCAAGATCAGCATCTCCAAACAAACTGCCAGAAAAAACTGCTAAACAGTTAAAGACAGTAAAAACACTGACTCACTGAGATAAGACTAATATTCCTCCTGGATTCTCTGTGGAGCTGACTGTAGGTCAGTCTAATATTCCTCCTGGATTCTCTGTGGAGGTGACTGTAGGTCAGACTAATATTCCTCCTGGATTCTCTGTGGAGCTGACTGTAGGTCAGACTAATATTCCTCCTGGATTCTCTGTGGAGCTGACTGTAGGTCAGACTAATATTCCTCCTGGATTCTCTGTGGAGCTGACTGTAGGTCAGACTAATATTCCTCCTGGATTCTCTGTGGAGCTGACTGTAGGTCAGACTAATATTCCTCCTGGATTCTCTGTGGAGCTGACTGTAGGTCAGACTATTATTCCTCCTGGATTCTCTGTGGAGCTGACTGTAGGTCAGACTATTATTCCTCCTGGATTCTCTGTGGAGCTGACTGTAGGTCAGACTATTATTCCTCCTGGATTCTCTGTGGAGCTGACTGTAGTGTTGATGAAGTCCATCTGCAGGTGTGAGGTGGGGGGCTGGAGGACGGTAGGAGGGGGCTGAAGGAGGGTAGGAGGGAGGGTAGGAGGAGAGCTGGAGAAGAGTATTATTGGGCCTGAAGGAGGGTAAGAGGAGGGTGGGAAGAAGGTAGTAGGAGGGCTGGAGGAGGGTAGGAGGAGGGTGGGAACAAGGTAGGAGGAGAGCTGGAGGAGGGTAGAAGGGGGGGGGGGGACACAGGTCCAGGCCTTGGAGTCAGCACAAATGAGCCCCCATTAGCTCACCTATCAGGCTACTGGCACACAAAGACTGGCATTGAATCAATACAGAAGAGAGAGAGAGTATTACACATACACACATACACCAAATTAACTTACAAATAAGTAAGTCTCCCTCTATCCCCCTCTCCCCCTCTCTCCCCTTCTCCCTCTATCCCCCTCTCCCCTCTCTCCAGAGTGTAACTGTAACCAGATGGGTTCTGTCCATGATCGGTGTAACGGGACAGGCTTCTGCCAGTGTAAAGACGGCGCTACGGGGCCCAAGTGTGACGACTGTTTCCCTGGGTACTACTGGAAACAAGGGTGTTACTGTGAGTATACAGGGGGAGGGGGGAGAGATGCACTTGGCTGTGTGTGTGGGAAAGAGAGTGTTTGTGTGTGTGTGGGGGGGGTATGTGTGTAGGGAATATGTCACACGACAGTCACAGTCATCTCCCTCGTTATCCAAGGGACTGGGCATGTACCTCGTTAGTAGCATCCCCTGCTCCTTTCATTAACACCTTAACCCTCCTTCCCCCTATCATATACCATAGAGTCAGGGCCAGTCTCAAACACATACAGCCCCTGCTCCTTTTCTCTTTGAGGCTGGCTTTGGAATCCCTCCTTACTGCAGTTTGCTAGTTAGCAAATTGGCTCAATCAGTAGATAACAGTGGATCCCATATTTAGGTTTAAGGTGAGAGAGTAAAAAGGTTTTCAGTGGCTTTAATAAACATGCAATGGAAGCATGATACACACAGAGAGATCCAGAACATAAGGGCTTTGAGTATGCTTTTGTCATCATGCCCTACAAATCTTCACAGGTCTTTACGTCAAACACCCGCACGCACGTGCACACACATGATGCATGCACCCACGCTGACACACACACACACACACACACACCCTCTCTCGTAAACACACACTGCGTTTTTAGGACAAATATCTTGTACAGTATAAAAACTACCAGCATGTTATTCCCCACCCCGTTTACAGCTTTTTATTGTTTCACCTATATAACTGTAGTAGAATGCTTAAAAGGACTCTAAAATGTTAAGTATTGGTTATAGGTTTCGGGTTTTTTGGAAAGGAAAATGTCGGATATGATTTACAGACAACTAAGAAATGTATAAGAGTCTTCTGAACAAAAATAGAGACATTACTCTGATTCAGAGAAAGTGCATTCTTGAAAAAAAACGGGAAAAAAGATGTCAGAAAAGAGAAGGCAGGTGTTATTCGTTGCCGAGCTCGAAGCTAGGATAATTTATATTTTCTTATTTCCCCCCCCTTCTCTCCATCTATCGATATACTTTCATTGCTCCCTTCTCACTACATCTCTTCTCCATATTGTTCTTTCTGTGGCAATACTCCTCTTCTCCTCATCGCTCTCTCCTATCTTACTCCTCTTTATTCTCTTTGCTCTTTACTCCCCCATCCTCTTTTTATCTTTATCTCCCTCTTTCCCATGTCACTTTTTCTCCTTCGCCTTCAATCACCTTCCTCAACCTCCTCTCTCGCTTTCATCCTCTTCTTTTCTCCCTCTACCTCCATCCTCACCTTCTCGATAACTTCATTCACCTCTATCTGCTTCTCTCCCTTTCTCCCTCCCTCCACCCTCCCCCTCTCTCTCCCTCCCTCCCCCTCTCACAGCCAACGTATGTGACGAGGAGCTGCTCCTATGCCAGAACGGCGGGACGTGCTCCCAGAACCAGAAGTGTATCTGCCCCCCAGAGTTTAAGGGCATGCTGTGCCAACAGTCACGCTGCGAGGGGGACAAGGCCTGCAACACTGCCTGCACCGCCCACTTCCACTTCCTCGCCCCCCTTGTCCCCCTACTGCTCTGCGTCCTGCTACCCCACCTTCTGGCCACTTTAACTGCACACTGAGTCACCTGCTGCCCCCTCAAACACAGGGGGAACTGTTGTGTGTGTGTGGACAATCCTAAGAGAGGGAAGGTTGGGAAAGGTCTGCAAATACACACACACACACACACACACACACCTCACTGACTCGGGGAACGTGTGAGAGTAAAACAAGAGAATGACTTCAGAGAGAACAGAGGAAGGTGGAGGAAAATCAGACAACCAACCCCCCGTCTCTCTCCCTTTAATCTTGAACTGGAGGAATCTCGATCTCATACCAAAAAGCATAATTATTATTAAATGAGCAAACGACTGTTCATTTAACACTTTAAATCACTACTGTTCACTATGAAGAAAAGTGAGGGAGGAATTGCTGATGTAACACAAGTACATTTCCTTTGTCTTAATTCATTGAGTTAACGTGCCCCTCTTCTCTTGAGACACTACACTTACTGCTCCAGACAGACAGACGGGAAGTGTGTTTGGCTAGACTTGGGGAGGGCTGGGAGGGGATTCGCTGCTGAGGCCTATGTAGAATATACTGTAAACCAGGTTCGACTCAAAATAACAGACATGTTTTCACCTTTTCCATTTTTTTATTTTTTATTTCATCATCTTCTTTAGTCGTTATTGTATGTTATGTGCCCACCGACAGACGCTGAGATTATACATATAATTATTACAATATCCAGAGGGTTATCAATATTAAGATTTTAGTCACTATTATGGGTGTTATAGGAATGAGTCGCCACAGTTTAGCAAGATTTTATCTTCACACAGTATTCAGGAGTAAAACAGAATTTAAACTTATCAACAGTCTGAAAAGAGAGAAAATAGAAATCGACAAAGTATCAATATTATATGACATTATTTGAATAGTTTTTGTAGAGATTATTTTTGTTTGGAGTTATAATAAATGAACTATTCCAGAGGAGCATTTTATTACACTGTAAACTTTACAGTACATGTGTCTGTTATTTGCTTTTACATTACTGACTCAATTCATTCTTACAAGAAAACAAAATGTGTCACTACCAACCAAAACTGGCAGATGTCTATTCCAGAGTGGAAGTGTCTAGGTTGCTGAAAAGTGGAAAAAGATTACCTAACTTATTGGTCAGATGAATTTGTGTTTCATGATGCTTGTGTCTAAACCAAAGTAGATAGATGATTGTTTTGTACATCAGTTGGGTTCTCTACAAGCTACAATATGAGGTGCTAAACGTAGCATAAAAGTGCATCCTTGTAGCTGTCTGGGCTAATATAGTCAAAATGTTTGCCTTGGGGTAAGTAGAGCCAAAGGCCACCAACGATTACATTTGGTCAGTTTTAGGGACGCACCGATATAACATTTTTGGCCGATACCCAAAATTTTCCTTTCCAAAAAACCCGAAACAGATAACCAATACTTAACATTTTAGAGTCCTTTTAAGCATTCTACTACAGTTAAATAGGTGAAACACACACACACACACACACACACACACACCAAAAAGTTATTTTTGTTGGCATTTACATATGTCCCCGTTACCAGTAAAACATAAGCAAAACCTATTTATTTCACTTACTTGCTGTGCTGTTTCGTTGTTCATTTGTTTCACTCACAACCAAGATATCATATTTTTCGTGTCATCATTACATCATCTACCTACGTTATATAGGTATGCACATCAGCTTTGATCGGTTTTGCACATCGCCGTTAAATTAATATCGTCCGATTCCGATATGCTCACCGATATATTGTGCATCCATAATGAGTTTTATGCATAATATGCATAGTAGTATTTTTTCAATGTGTCATGCATATTAACTTACTGTTACAGCGCTTCAGGCCCTCTGTATACAAAAGCAAAACAAGCGGGTGTTTAGCCACCCTTGAGAGCGCAGCCAATGAAGTGACATAAGAGAATAAGTCCCCATGAGCAGCAGCAAGGGATAACAAAATAGACTGAATGACACTGAAGAGGCACAATGACAAAAAAAGAAAACTAACATGTACCTGTGTGAAAGAGGCTAGGATAGAGTAGCAGAGGCACACAAGGTCTTATCTGATGACATGGAGTCTGAGCTTGATAAACATGTCAATCATTTCAGACTGATTTCATGGGCTTAGTAGCCTCAAAATACAGAGAACTTGCACACTGAAACCACATCCTTGTCCCAGATAACTGGTCAAGAAATGGAAAGGTAAGTTATTTTGAACAGAGAGATCTATATCTGAATGTAGCCATATATTTAAGATATATGATATAGCACACCCACATTCCATGAATTAAACTTTGACCTACCAGCACCATGCCCCAATGTCACAGGACATCACACACACTTACTTACCCCCAAGGCGGCTCAATGCTAAACTTACCCCATACCCGGGGTAAGTTGTGCCAATAGACCACTCTGTTTAGACAACTGTTTTCAAAACTGTTAATGTTTACATGAATTCTGATTATTTCCAGGGATACACAACATCCTGAAAATACACTACATGACCAAAAGTATGTAGATACCTGGTCGTCGAACATCTCATTCCAAAACCATGGGCATTAACATGGAGTTGGTCCCCCCTTTGCTGCTATAAAATCCTCCACTCTTCTGGGAAGGCTTTCCACTAGATGTTGGAACATTACTGCGGGGACTTGCTTCCATTCAGCCACAAGAGCATTAGTGAGGTCGGGCACTGATGTTGAGCGATTAGGCCTGGCTCGCAGTCGACATTCCAATTCATCCAAAAGGTGTTCGATGGGGGTTGAAGTCAGAGCTCTGTGTAGGAAAGTCAAGTTCTTCCACACCGATCAACAAACCATTTCTGTATGGACCTCGCTTTGTGCACGGGGGCATTGCCATGCTGAAATAGGAAACTGTTGCAATAAAGTCGAAAGCACAGAATCGTTAGAATGTTATTGTATGCTGTAGCGTTAAGATTTCCCTTCACTGGAACTAAGGGGCCTAGCCCGAACCATGAAAAACATCCACAGACCATTATTCCTCCTCCACCAAACTTTACAGTTGGCACTATGCATTTGGGCAGGTAGCGTTCTCCGGCATTCGCCAAACCCAGATTTGTCCGCTGCACTGCCAGATGGTGAAGCGTGATTCATCACTCCAGAGAACGCGTTTCCACTGCTCCAGAGTCCAATGGCGGCAAGCTTTACACCACTCCAGCCGACACTTGGCATTGTGCATGGTGATCTTAGGCTTGTGTGCAGCTGCTCGGCCATAGAAACCCATTTTATGAAGCTCCCAACTAACAGTTCTTGTGCTGACATTGCTTCCAGAGGCAGTTTGAAACTCGGTAGTGTGTGTTGCAATCGAGGACAGATTTTTTACACGCTTCAGTACTCTGTGGTCTCATTCTGTGAGCTTGTGTGGCTACCACTTCGAGGCTGTTGCTCCTAGACTAAACGTTTCCACTTTACAATAACAGCACTTACAGTTGCCCGGGGTAGCTCCAGCAGGGCAGAAATTTGACGAACTGACTTGTTGGAAAGGTGGCCTCCTGTGACTGTGCCATGTTGAAAGTCACTGAGCTTTTCAGTAAGGCCATTCTACTGCCAGTGTTTGTCTATGGAGATTGCATGACTGTGCTGGATTTTATACACCTGTCAGCAACGGATGTGGCTGAAAAAGCAGCATCCACAAAGGGGTGTCCACATACTTCTGTATATATAGTGTATATGTAGATATCGTTGTTAGAAAGAATACTATATTTCCCTTGACGTAGTGATGCGGAATGTAAAAAATGTCTCAACATACTCCACTCTCACCTATGTAATTTCATTCAGGTCAGACATGTTTTATGCAAATAGAAAAAGAGCTGACATGATGACTGACACCAACACATCCAGCTCAGTTCCATTGTGAATTAGGAATTTAACCACAAATAGCACCATAATGTCCTAAAAAACATTTAACTACCCCTAATGTTCTGACAAAATGACTGTTCCTAATAGGCCAAAACATAACGGTCTCCACATAGAAACAGACTTACTAGAAAAGGAAAAGACCCCTGAAACACTATTTCGATGTTTCTCCCACTCTCTTCCACTAAGAGATCGTCATTGGTGTGGAAACCCAAGGCTTACAGGGTCATCCTAATGACACCCTAGGCACTGTGTGGCGTCCTTCATTCGGAAAGTGTCAGCACGCAATAACAAGACAGAAAAGACATTCAGGCAGTGGTAAAATAAAATCCTGTTCTAGTCTATTGTGTCTGTAAGGCGTCTCTACTCCTGAAGCGGAGCCCAGAATAGTCTGCATTGTTAACATGAAGGGCAGTGTGATGAACTGAGACGTGTGGGGGAGATGCTCTGGGAGATGGGGCACAGATCAGAGACCAAAGTGGGCGTTGTCCTGGCTGAACCACACTGATCTAGGACCAGATTCCCCTACCACACAGTCCTAAACTCAAGCACTAGGAGAATGGAAACTATGACCTTATTTAGAGGAAAGTTGTCCCTAAGCCCATCAGAACTGGTGAAAGGATTGTGGTATGGTGAGAGTTGTGTGTGACAGAGACACACAAGGCCCAACTAATAGTGGAAGTGAACTGTCTACCTGTTTAAGTGAAAGATGCCTGAAACAAAATGCACCTTTTTATTTCCCCACTATTTTAGCAGTGATTCAGAAAAACAAAGCATACAATGTTGACCATGGTCATTTTAGTTTCCCTAACACTTTACAGAGATGAAATCAGCTGATTGGTTTGGTGAACAATAATATACATGGCCATGTTCAGTACGAAAACGTTCTCGAAAGTTGTAGATAGAAATTCCACAAATAGAGCCGACGTGATTCCTTACTCAACATGTCAGAGATGCATGATTGTTTAGGAACTTTCAGAAAGAAATATGCAATGAGTCCTGCTGAACACGCCCCAGTTGAACGTTGGCAAGAGGGTACTGCACCAATTGCAAACAAAAAGCAATACTTTTGCTTTAATTTACGATCTTAAAAAAAAAGATGCACATGAACTCAGCAAAAAAATAAACGTCCTCACTGTCAACTACGTTTATTTTCAGCCAACTTAACATGTGTAAATTTTTGTATGAACATAACAAGATTCCACAACTGACATAAACTGAACAAGTACCACAGACATGTGACTAACAGAAATTGAATAATGTGTCCCTGAACAAAGGTTGGGGGGGGGGGGTCAAAATCAAAAGTAACAGTCAGTATCTGGTGTGGCCACCAGCTGCATTAAGTACTGCAGTGCATCTCCTCCTCATGGACTGCACCAGATTTTCCTGTTCTTGCTGTGAGATGTTACCCCACTCTTCCACCAAGGCACCTGCAAGTTCCCGGACATTTCTGGGGGGGGAATAGTCCTAGCCCCCACCCTCCGATCCAACAGGTCCCAGACGTGCTCAATGGGATTGAGATCCTGGCTCTTCGCTGGCCATGGCAGAACACTGACATTCCTGTCTTGCAGGAAATCACACAGAGAACGGGCAGTATGGCTGGTGGCATTGTCATGCTGGAGGGTCATGAAAAGGATGAGCCTGCAGGAAGGGTAGCACATGAGGGAGGAGGATGTCTTCCCTGTAACGCACAGCGTTGAGATTGCCTGCAATGACAAGCTCAGTCCGATGAGGCTGTGACACACTGCCCCAGAACATGGCGGACCCTCCACCTCCAAAACGATCCCACTCCAGAGTCCAGGCCTTGGTGTAACGCTGATTCCTTCCACGATAAAACGCAAACCCGACCATCACCGCTGGTGAGACAAAACCGCGACTCACCAGTGCAGAGCACTTTTTGCCAGTCCTGCCTGGTCCAGCGACGGTGGGTTTGTGCCCATAGGCGACATTGTTGCCGTTGATGTCTGGTGAGGACCTACAAGACCTGTCCAGCCTCTCTCAGCCTATTGCGGACAGTCTGAGCACTGAGCGTTCCTGCTGTAACTCGGGCAGTTGTGGTTGCCATCCTGTACCTGTCCCGCAGGTGTGATGTTCGGACGTACCGATCCTGCGCAGGTGTTGTTCCCCGTGGTCTGCCACTGCAAGGACGATCAGCTGTCCGTCTTGTCTCCCTGTAGCGCTGTCTTAGGCGTCTCACAGTACAAACATTGCAATTTATTGCCCTGGCCACATCTGCAGTCCTCCTGCCTCCTTGCAGCATGCCTAAGGCACATTCACACAGATGAGCAGGGACCCTGAGCATCTTTCTTTGGTGTTTTTCCAGAGTCAGTAGAAAGGCCTCTTCAGTGTCCTAAGTTTTCATAACTGTGACCTTAATTGCCTAGCGTCTGTAAGCTGTTAGTGTCTTAACGACCGTTCCACAGGTGCATGTTCATTCATTGTTTATGGCTCATTGGACAAGCATGGGAAACAGTGTTTAAACCCTTTACAATGAAGATCTGGACTTTTACAAATTATCTTTGAAAGACAGGGTCCTGAAAAAGGGACGTCTCCTTTTTTGCTGAGTTTACTTGTTTTGGGTCAAACTGGTGCCGTGGTTTCTTTGGCACACAGGTCTTGGAAAAACTAGGCCATTATTTCTCCCAGAAACAATATTGCATAGAAATGACAAAGAAATTATTTGAAGCGTTACCTTCCAAACACTGGGCAGTATCGTGACAGGTGAAACACAGATGGAATAAAGCCATGTATACTTCACTGCAGTTGCTGAGAGCCACTGGAAGTCTGTACTTTGGTTGCAACATTTGAGGAGGCAGCTGGCCTGAAGTCCAACAGTTGTGAATAATACATTCATATAA
>QNTS01006651.1:19508-33988 GCA_003317085.1 Hucho hucho | reverse complement strand
GTGAAGGGTTATGGGGGAGGCAGGAGGGAGAAAGGGAGGCTGTATGGTGGAGGAAGGATGGAGCGGGGGAGGCTGTACAGTATGTGAGAGACGGGAAGAGCATGCTGCAGCCACACTGGGCCTCAGTCAACGGCAGCAGGAGACAGAAGGAGAGGCGCTGCAGGCGGCAACACGGCCGGGCTCCCTGACGGCCTCACCCCACTGATCCCACAAATTCGGTAAACTTCATGGAAATGTAATAAGTGCCGCTGCTTTGTGTTCGCCTGCAGAGCCCAGAGCCACAGCAGAGCCCAGAGCCACAGCAGGACCCAGGCCTGGATAGATGGTGCTGGGAGGTACAGCATACAGACAGACAGCCACACAGTCTGCATCCCAAATTGCACCATATTCCCTATATAGTGCACTACTTTTGACTATGGACTGGTCAAAAGTAGTGCACTTTATAGGGAATAGGGTGACATTTGGGACACAGACACAGACACTGGCTACCTGCCCTTTTTCCTCCTCCTCCTCCTCTAACCAAGGGAGGGAGGGAGGTAGAGAAGTCCCTGTTAGTGTGGGTCTAGAAGCTACAGAGACAGCCATGACCCCAGGGCCTGCGCTGCTTAAGCCAATATAGACTGTACGTCCTGAGGGGGAATAATATCTATCTGGAGCTGCTGGCATGGGCCTGTCTTATTTCCCCTCCCTCCCTCTCCTCCCTTGCTCTTTCTTCCTTCATCCCTCCCCTCTCCTCCTCCCTCTCTCTTTCCCGCCTTCAAAGGGAAGCCTTGCCTCGGATGCTTCTGCCAGGCTAGAGAGCAGAGCCTTTGAGTTAAAAGGACCAGTCTGTTCTGCGCTTCTCATTTTAAAATGCTCTCTGGTCCCAGGTCTCTCCTTTTCCTGTGACTTTATGGCTTCTGCCTGCCTGCCTGCTGCTCCGTTCTGAGCAGCACTCTCTCTGCCATGACAACTAAATAGCCCCCCTAATACCACTTCATAAAGCAGAGGAGTATCCTACAGACTAGGTCCTGTAAATGAAAGACATAAATGTTGGCTTCATGGAAGGCTTAAAGAGTGAACCTTCCACTGAAATGACAGGAGTGGCTTAACAGCCGGGGCTAAATGATTCCTTAACTAGGCATAATTTATAGACATGTCCTAGGGTGAGGAATAAATGTATCGCCCCGTTACGAGGACTGGGACCAGGAGGAGAGCAGAGGAGTGGTGTGCGTGCTCCTACTGTACGTGAGAGTGTGACAGTATGCTCTATATTAACAACAGCTGGGGTAGGGTGGGTTGATATTTGGAGTTAGAGGGCAGACTTAGAGGTGAAGGGGAGACATGATGGCAAGCAGGAAAACACATTGGTCAGCGTATCCTCTGTCACAAAGGCACCAGTGGTCAGTAATACAGACTGTATACACTAACAGACCTCAACTCTATTCACTGCCACAGAACCTGACAACGTCACTGTAAACAACAAACACCTCAACTGTCCCCTCACCCGTTTGCCATGTCAACACTCATTATCTCAGAAAAACATCCCACAAGAATGACAGATGAGAAAAAGGAAAAACCATGACAATAATACTCTCCTCCTTTCCCAAACCCATGCAGAGATAAGATGTTTATTCTGCTGTTTATTTAGCTGAGTTTCTTATCAGCAGACAGACAACAATGAACAGGTGCAGACACCTATTGCTCGCAGATGACAAGAGATGGAGTTGAGTGAAGAAGAACTCTCGGAGAGAGATAAGAGCTTTTCTACCCACCTCGCCAAGGTTCCGCGTTCCGACGTTCCGCTCCCCGTGTTCCGCTCGCAGTGTTCTGATGAGGCTGTTAAGCAGATGAATGCTCCCGTCATTTACCCACCGGGTTGTTTGTAAGCCAACAATTCCTCAATTCATTTTTTCACATAATCTTTCCCCTCTTTATCGTGTCGAGGGCTTTGAGGGTTGCCTGCTGAGGTGTGTGTCTGCGTGTGTGTGTTTGTGTGCGTGTTTGTACTACAGAGAGATGAGGGGGGCAGACAGGCAAAGTGGAAGGACGCTGAGCTCTCTGAGGGGATGTTTGGCTTTGTAATTTCACCCTTAAAATTCGTGATTACAAACGGGACAACTTTTTTAATTTTCTCTTTTGTCTGGGATTCAGCTGCCTGACAGTGTGCCCCAGCAGCCAGGCCTTTTAATCAATCACCTAGATAATCAAATGTCACTGGCTATCTGCTCCATGTAATTACTTTTGCAATTAAAAATCAATCTCCAGTCACCTCGTCTAATTAGAGCGATGGGCAGATCTTCATCTAGATTGATTTTATAATACATATTGACTTCAAATGCCATAATGTTTCCATATTCCTTTATTTTCATGCTCTGCAGATGAACAAAACAAAGCCGGGGAACATGGGAAATGATCTGGGAGGGGTTGCTCCGATGCTCCGAGCTTTGATTCCAGGAAGTAAAAGGTCTCAGGCCCTGGAAAGGTTCACCTCATCTCTGTCTAATGATGACAACCAACGCTCCTCTTGGAGGGGGAGGAGGAGGAGGGGGAGGGGACAAATGGCAGGCCAATAAGCTGAATGACCGGCTACAGCCATTAAAAAAACATTTGTTGGAAACATAAGCTTATACAGTGCAGCAGAATAACTGATAGCCACAGAGCCAGGGCCATCCTCCGGAATACAAACGTAATCTATAGAGGTTCTAATAATGACGTGAGGGGACAATGGAGAACATTGGCTTTTAACACAATATTGACATCCAAACGCGTGTTATCTTGGGGATCTAACACGGCTCGCTACGCGGCGTCTCTCATTCTCCCCCTATACATCATGACGGCCGCCACCGGGACTGCCAGCGGCTTGATATAAACCAATAAAACACTGGTGCTGGAGAGAGACAGGTTGAAACAGGTTGTTCATGACTCTCTCTCTCACAACGTTAACAGATTTGTTTCCGGGCAAAACAGGCAAATGTGTCCATCTGGATGACATCATAATGACATGTGGGGACATGGTCGGGGACAGGCGTGTGACAGGTGTGTTGTATGTATGGTGGGTAGCGGTACGGTTCTCTAGCTAGCGTGTCTCTCTCTGTCTCACAGGCCTTCAGGGAGACCACTGACAGACAGCACCAATAATGAACCTCTCCTCCTACCTATGCCTGCTCTGACACACACACACACATGCACACACACACATGCACACACACACACATGCACACACACACTCATGAACACACGCAGACACACGCACGCCCACTCATACATACACACGGCCTCAGGGAGAGTGGTGGTGATGCACGTCAGACAACAATGTCTATAGGGAGACAGTATACTTATAGACCAGCTGAACCTGAACAAGACAATCTGTAGGCCTACCAGTCATGGGTCTATTGAGATACAAGTAGATTTAAATGCACTCTTCAACCAACAAATTCACTATTTTCCTACCAGGTGATTGGAACTACGATGCTACTAATACTGTATTAAATTGCTATAGTTCTCTATGTCCAAAAGTGATTAATTCTGTCCTTCAGAAGTGAGATGAGGTGTGAGAGGCATCCCTCCTCCCCCTGGCAAGGGGAAATAGAGAGCTCTAAAGAGTCTGTAAACCCGATCCAGACAGCCAAAGTGATTAGAGGGGAGATCAAAACCATATAACCCTGAGGAGATGGGAGAGAGAGAGAGAGAGAGAGAGAGAGAGAGAGAGAGAGAGAGAGAGAGAGAGAGAGAGAGAGAGAGAGAGAGATGAAAGAGAGCAAGGAGGGATTAAACCAATATCACACTGATGGGGGGTATGATCGGACCGATCCATTAGTGTCTAAAGAGAGGTGTAAACAAAGGCCTAGTTACCCCGTCGCTCCGCTCCTCTAGGCCAGCCTGCTGTGTGGTAGATGTGAATGGTGATTGGGCTGGTTTAGCGCAGTGCTGCTGAGGTGGAGGTGGAGGGAGGCCTTCTCCCCTTCTCTTCTCCCACTGCGCCCAGTAATAAGGGCAGCACTTATCACCCGTCGCCTCCAGCCACTTCCAAAGGTGCAGGGGCACACACACACCCACACACACACACAGACCCGGGCCCAGAGAGGAGTAATTAATCATCATGGAGAGGGAGCTGTCAGATCCCCAGGTCTTTTCTACTGATAATGCTGCCTCCACAATTTAGCCTGATGGAGATGAGATTTCCCTTTCACCTCTGGCAACAAAAGAAAAAGAAAAGAGAGAGACGAAACACGAAACAAATATATATAGCACAACCCACAGTGGCCAATTGGTGGATTTAATGATTACCTTGCTCCTCTTAAGGCTGACGTCCTTATCAAGTCTAAGTGTCCCGATCAATAGTATTCCTCTCCGCCATTCCTGAAATAGCTCTCCCATCAACCCCTCATCTCCCCCTCCAGTCCACTCCCCCTCTCTATTACCACACCAGCTGTTATTAAAGGCCTCTCTCCTTGTGGGGTTTGGACTTTAGAAATATCAGCAGGTCAATATTTTCACTGATTAATATTTAGCTGTAACAGAAATTGCCATTGTCGTTTTTTGTTTGTTTTTGTAGGGGTTAGCACCTGAAGTTAAATATGAGTTGATGGGATTTTCACAATAACATAAAGTATACAGGTCAATGTTTTTTGTTCAACAAAGAAAAAGCAATAATCTGAACTTGATGTTGTCAAAATGTCTACATTTTTATCGGCCCTACAATGTTGTGAAATTGGTATTGAGCAACTACAGTAATGGCCAAATTATGGGAATTTGACAATACTGAATATGTATGAATACTATGTTTTTGCATTGTCTTCAATGTTGCCTTTCCCATGGTCAAAGTGGTCCCTCTCTCCTAGGGTTCATGGCCTATGATGGTGTTGGGTCTATGGTGCTGGGTTAAGGTGTTAAGTACTAGCTGGCTTTGCCTCTGTAGTCCTCTGGCCTCGAGCCATGAGCTCTGCCCCCTGGTCTGGCCAGAATGTGGAATGTTTTCCTATGCTCTTTTAAAAGCACATTTCAGAGACGGTTTATTTGCAGATTGGGTGTCGGGTACAAATAAGCGTAATGACTCGACAGAATCCACCGTGATAACAGGAGCGAGGGGGTACAAACACAGGAGGGAGGGAGGCGGCCGGTGGAAAGAGAGATGAAAGAGGGACAGCTGCCCTGCTCAGTGCTGGGGTCTGGATCCTTATCGGTTGGCCGGTACGCTGGGTCTTTGTGAGGCCGGTCCCATCGTAAGTGGGCCACGCCGGGCGGTAGGTTCAAAGCCCTCCCCTCCCTCTCTCTTTCTCTTTATTCTCTCTCTATTATGTACTCTCTCATTCTCTCTCTGTCTGTGTTTGTAGACAGATCAACCAGTCAAAACTCATTCAATCCCTTGAACTATTCCAGTGAACATGATATCCCTTGACCTTGACCAATTGTAACCTTTGAGCAATACCTATAGCTCCCAATGGCCCTCGATTGCTTGTTTTTTTGTGGTCCTTGGGGTCTTGGGCTGATGCTCAATGCTCAAAGTACTTATTGTCTGCTATGGTAGGCTAATAGAATCTCCCTCAAACAAAGTCTGGCTAGAAGAGCCTAAAAGAGGCAACACACAGTCTGCAAGAAAAACATTTCAGTTCTTTGCAAGAACCACATGAAAAAAAAATATTGTTTCCTATAGTATAAATACTGTTTTTGCAGTCATTAATGTAGTATTTACTACAGTGTTTTTTTGTGTTGATATTATTGTAGTATTTACTATAGTGTTTTTCCCCCCATTATTACTGTACTATATTATAGTATTTACAGTTTATTATCATATTACTAGTTAAAAAACTATAGCATATACTGTAGTATTTACTGTAGTGTTTTTGCAGACACTACTGTATTATTTACTACAGTGTTTTGTTTTATTATCGTTGACATTAGCTAGGTTTCCATCCAATTGGCGACAGATAGGAATATTCTAAAATCCTCATAAAAACAAAACATTTTCCCACCAGAGACGTGTTTGCATGAAATTGACTTGTTGCAGCTAAAAGGCTGTTCTTAATGATGTATTGCACATAAAAATTACTTTTACGGTTAAATTCCCATAATGCGGAATAAATGGATTTCCATCTCATTTTCAACTCTACCGCCATTCCTCGCATAATGAATTTTACCGACACAAAAAGATCCCACATTGTGTAGCGTATTTTGTTTTGTCGACATTTGGAAAGTTTACTGAAACATTTGCTGTTTCCATCAGGCCTGTCGTGAAATGTTTTATTCAACATGTACTTTACTCACGTAAAATGGTTGCATGGGAACCTGGTTATTGAAGTGGGGGCTTTCTCCTTGAGCAAACCTACTGGACAAATATTAAAAGAGCACATTTTCCATAAGCTGCAGGGAACACACTTTATGTTCTGTACTTGGCATGTAGATTTCTCACTCATGGGTGGCACAAATTGGGATATGGGGGAAGGGAATGGGCAGGGTATATGCACATTAATATTAGCATATCAATACAGTGTGTAGTACAGCATTCTACAGTATACTACAGTATACTACAGTTTACTATATAATTCTATAGTAAGTACTACACATGATCAAGGGATACTGCAGTGTGTAGTATAGTATTCTACAGTATACTACAGTTTACTACAGAATTCTAAAGTAAGTACAACACATGATCGAGGGATACTAGTGTGTAGTACAGTATTCTACAGTATACTACATATTTTCTACAGAATTATACAGTAGGTACTACACATGATCGAGGGATATTACAGTGTGTATTTATTTTTAATGTTTTTATCTTATATTATTTATTTAACCTTCAGTTAACTAGGAAAGTCAGTTAAGAATAAATTCTTATTTACTTATTTACAAACCCTAACCCAGACGACGCTGGGTCAATTGTGCGCCGCCCTATGGGACTCCCAATCACGGCTGGTTGTGGTACAGCCTGGAATCTAACCGGGGTCTGTAGTGCCTCTAGCACTGAGATGCAGTGCCTTAGACTGTATAGTATTCTACAGTATACTACAGTATACTACAAAATAATATAGTAAGTACTACACATGATCAAAGGATTCTACAGTGTGTAGTATAGTATGCTACAGTTTACTGCAGTTTAATACATAATTCTAGAGTAAGTACTGTAGTAATTCCTAGTAAACTAGTATTTTTTCAAAAATGTCAACAAGATCGCCTTATTGACATTGAAGCTACCTTTCTGTTCTGTCCTGACTTTCTAACTCTCCTGTACACTCTTTGAAGGTAAAATATTTGGCAACAGAGAACAGATTTCCTTTTTATTGCTGTGACATATAGTCAATACTCAATATAGTTGCAGACACCCCAGGCACAGAAGCAGGCAGTTGTGTATAGAGAGTGTCAGTGAGTTATTCTGACCCCCTACTGTAATCATGACCTTTCCAATAACATGACTCCCCTGCCCTCTCCCTCGCTCCCCAAAGGCTCTTACAACCAAGGGCTAAACTGTATTAGCCCTGCCTAGCATTCACTTCTAAACAAACACACCTACAGACACAGACACACTAACAGGAACACACATACAGACACACATGGATGCGGGAGGCACTATGCTGTAATAACACTAACACAGATACTGCACCTAACATAATCATACACGGAGACACACAAGCATACACACACATTCACAAGAATACACACACATTCACAAGAATACACAAACACAGGTGCACGTGCACCTCTACCAATTCAGCTCAAAGGAACAACACAACATGTAACCAGAGATATCATTACAGAAATGAGGAACATGTTATGGCATGCATTTGATTATTTAGTCAAATTGCGTCCCCAGGTCATTGACTAAATAATTAGGCGATTGATGTGACAGATTAAAAGCAGATTGGAAGTGACTCTGAAAGCAGGATAATGTTTCTCTAATCAGTTTGGTCTGAGAAATGCAGATTGTGAAATTTTCAAGCTACTTCCTTAGAAAAATGCATTTCACTTCTGATTAGGTCTGATTAGCATGCTGGAGGAGAGGGGGAGGAGAGGGGGTTGGGGCCTGATGCTCCAGGGACACAGTCACCACTCCAGGGGAGAGGAGGAGGTGGGGAGGAGACAGGGAGAGGGAGAGGACAATGACAGTAAGGAGAGGAATGTGAGGAATACAGTGGATAACAGGGAAGAGAAGGGGAGAGGACAGTAGGGAGAGGAGGAATGGGAGGAATACAGTGGATAACAGGGAAGAGAAGGGGAGAGGACAGCAGGGAGAGGAGGAATGGGAGGAATACAGTGGATAACAGGGAAGAGAAGGGGAGAGGACAGTAGGGAGAGGAGGAATGGGAGGAATACAGTGGATAACAGGGAAGAGAAGGGGAGAGGACAGTAGGGAGAGGAGGAATGGGAGGAATACAGTGGATAACAGGGAAGAGAAGGGGAGAGGACAGTAGGGAGAGGAGGAATGGGAGGAATACAGTGGATAAAGCCTCAGAGAATTCTTGTAAAATACACAGGTGGAATTAAGTTCAGTTTGGAGATGATAGGAATGTGGGAAATGTGTAGTCATACTGAAAACCCAACAGGTTGTGTACATCTTGTGTAGTTCCAGGTGCATGGAGGAAAAATGATATTTTGGAAATAGAAAGATTTTAACGTGAGAGATGGAAGATGATGATGATTTAGGGGCAGATAGGCAGGCTGAATCATGGGATAGCGTTGGAGGACTCTCCTATCCCCTACAGAAACAGGAAATCAAGACAGGGGGATCGGAAAGCATGGCATTCCTCTGTTTACAAGAACAAGGATTATTCATTTACCGGCCCAATACAAATGAAGAGGATGCTGGATTTACGCGTGCTACAAGGTCTCCAATCAAACCGTTCCTTTGTAAAGCCAGGTAATAGTTTTTGAGCAACAGCATTACAGAAGGTTAAATGTAGAACAGATGTAAGTTATAAAATACAACATGATCAAAGCGCTGGCGCTCAAGACAGATACGCCGTCAAATGATGATGAATGGGTCTCCACTGAATTGTAAGCAGCACACAAATGTAGCAAAGTGGAGGGGAGGGAGGGAGACACTGGCCGAGGATAGGGGAGAGGGGTGTAGAGTTGTAGAAGAGTGAAGGACTGCGGGAGTGGACACTAGCGAGGGGGAAAACAATGTCGGACCTCATCGTGGATGATCCTCAACAGAAGGCCCTGGAGATTAAGGTCCTACAGGCGGAATCACAGTTTGGACAATGTGTAATTGATTTCACCAACAGCTCCGAGATCACCCCTGTGATCCCTTGGATAGCCTTTCTTGTGAAAGTTTGTCTTTCTCCCAGGCTTGGCTTCCAGCACAACCCCGCGACTGGATGACATCATCAGTCAACGGAGCAGAGCACATTTTTACCTTTATCTTTGAAAGATATATTGTCCATGTGTTGGGCCGCGCTGGGAAGGATCAAAAGCCGATGCAGTGTTCTGTTACAAAATTAAATTGAAACATGGTTTCGCTACAGAAAAATTATCTGTTTATTTCAAGATAGATTCTGTTACATATCTGATCCATACTCACGTACACTATTCAACTTGACTTGTCTTTTTTCTGTCTCTTGCTTTTCCATAGCAGGACTTTAAAGGGCTATTGTTATACATGCCAGGTGAGGAGCAGAGAAAGAGTAAAGTATCGATAACATGTGTTTGATATTATAATACTACATACTGTCAACATAAAAACTGGATTATTACATGAATTACCATAATTACCACACACACACACATACACACACACCCACACAAACACTCACTTAAACCAAAAAAACTCTTGATTCTCATGAGTGTGTGTCCGGGATGATCATTGACTGGTGTGAGGCGTCACGCTCAGAGGGAAACCAGACAGAAGGACACATGTTTGAGCACTCAGTAATGAACTGTGACCAGGGTGCAGCTATGAGGCAGGGCCCAGGCTGAGGGGGCTCAGGGGGCATTATTAGGCCTGACAGCAGGGGGGCGCTGTGATAATTTGATGTGAACTGGCTTGATAAATCACTGTGCCATTACTGTGGCTTTAGTATCTGTTTATGCCTCTACAAATTGAAACCCTGCTGGCACAGGACTAAGGCACTGCAACTCTCCGGCCCCCTGACGATTAGTTCAAGGTGGGGAGAGTTTAGCCCCGCCGGCCTCCATTGGCCATCCTCCTCTCTGTGTTTTGTCTCCCCCTCTAAGGGAGAGAAGCACGGACATGTGTAAGCAATAAAGCCAAAAGGCTGCCTTCTACCACAGGCTGAGGTAAAGGAATGCAGAACCAAACTATAAAATAATAATGGACACTAGGGCAGGGGGCATGGGGATTGAGGTGGGGTTGAGGGGGGCACTAGAGACAGCCACATCTGTAAAGGTGGGGGGTGGTGGAGGTGAAGGTGGAGGAGGGGTGAAGAGGGGGTGAGGGGTCCTGAAGCGGTGCCCTCCCCTGACCCCCAGACGCCACGTTAAAGGCAGGGCGTAGCGAGCGAGCGGCCAGGCTGGCAGCAGATCAAAAGGCTGACAGATGAAGGGCAAAGGGCAGGTTGACCTGGGCGCTAAGCTGGGGCTAAGCCTCTTAAAGCTAGAGGAGAGAAAGGTGGAGAGGGAGAGAGAGAGAGAGAGAGAGAGAGAGAGAGAGAGAGAGAGAGAGAGAGAGAGAGAGAGAGAGAGAGAGAGAGAGGTGTGGGAGCAAGAGAGAGAGAGCAAAAACAAGAATATAATTCTATGAAATAATCAAAGGGATGAAATAAAAGCAATGCATGTAAACAGTAAATACAGACACAAGAGTCAGATGAGATAACATTAGGTATTTGTGTGGAATCATGGTGCGAAGAGGCCCTTTTCATGTGAAGCTAATAAATCAACATCCCCAAAGCCTGTTTCAAGCAGCTTTTCATAATCACCAGAAATAAACTACAATCAGGAAAATATGACAGACAGTTAGAGTCCTAAGGCATTTATCCGCTTTAAACATTTCCCCTTAGAAGCCACCAACTTATCATTGGCTTGTCAACACACTGACACCATTCTTTCAAATTAAACGCTAATGTGCTGATCTGAGCACAGCGGCGGTAGTATCTGTTCACCAAATCTGAGATTTGATCAAACCGTTCAGTACATTCAATTCTGTGTATACCTCGGCAAAATAAATGGAAATCATCACTAGTGTTCACATAAGAAGGCTACAAACACAGCCAAGCTGCTTACCACTAACAGAACTATTGACAAAGCAAAGCAAACATCTCATGGGGGGATGGGTAGACAGGAATGAAGGAATGAAGAAAACTTTGAAAAGTACAACTGATCGCTTTAGAGGAAACAGACATATCCCACAATGCAACAGGTGACAGGAAATGCCTACTGAGAGGGTAGTGCTCTCCCCCCATCTCTCTCGGACCCCGTTAAGGAAATGCATGAAATTAATAGTGACATCATGTTGCTAGGTCAACAAACGCAGGTTGATTGATGAAGACGAACGGCCGGGGTGATGGCCAGTTGTTGGCTTTCCCCGGGAGATGCCATTTCCAGCCGGCCCCTACTCTACTTCCAGCTGGTGTAAAGGATATGAGCTCTGTCCTGGCCAGCCCGCTCCAATGCCACCCCTGTCAATCAAACTGTCAGACAATAGTTTTTTTCAAGACTCAGGGAGAGGCCTCTATAAAAACACATCCATTTAGATATGGTACTCTAAGAAAAAGGTGACAGTTGAAAGGTAGGAATTCACTCTTTATGTTTGTTGTGATTATTTAAGTATCTAGTACTTGACATATTATAATGAGACCGTGTTGCTAGTACTTACAAAATACAGTATGTTACTATTTGTTCATTCCAGCTTATTCTGTAAAATATGATCATATATCCACTATTTATTTACATATGTATTTGATGTTTTCTATTACTTCATATAATAACACAGCTCATGTTTTGCTTTTTATGTAAAATAAATGAAGATATCACTTTCCCCTGAAGGTGTTGCTGTATTCCTAGATTAAATAAAAAAGAGCAATTCCTGGAATTTGTCCATTTATAACACATTCTATGCAGCTGTTGAGAGAAAAGTTACTTTTATTTAATAAATATTTATTTCTAGTGTCTAGATATGTTCTGTATAGTGTTGTGAGAATAAAAAGTATGTCACGTCCAGGCCTGGGTTAGCAGACTGGTGTTTAGTTTGTCTTTAGTTTAGGAGGGTTTTGTGTTCTAGGTTGTGTATTTCTATGTTGGGGAAATGGTTCCCAATTAGAGGCAGCTGATTGTCGTTACCTCTAATTGGGAACCATATATATGTTTGTAGTTTTCACTGGGGTTTTGTGGGTCATTGAATGTTATTCTGAATGTTGGTAGTGTTATGTTTAGTGGTGTGTGCACGTTTAGCCACACTGGAGTTACGATCTTTGTATTTGTTTATTGTTTTACCAGTTACGTAATAAATAAAGTATGTATACTGGATACCTCGCTGCATCTTGGTCCGTCCATGAAGAAGATCGTGACAAAGTAAGAGTAGAGTCAAAGCAACCTCTTGCAGCCATGATGTATTTCCATCTTGAGTATGAAGCAACAGAGCAGTGATAAAGAACTAACACCGCAGGCCTCATAAGGTCGCAGCACCTTCTGACACAGCCATATTGGATTTCATATGCAAGAAGTGATGCAAAGGCGGACATTTTGTTTCATGAAAGCCAAAAGGCTATCGGCTATCGGACTAATAAAAAACTAATCGTAAAAGCATGAATGCTAAACTGAAGTCCTGATAAACATTACACTTCAGAGTTATTTGGCTGTAGGGCTCGTGTCTTTGTATATAGATTTTTTCTACTGTATTATTGACTGTATGTTTGTTTTACTCCATGTGTAACTGCGTTGTTTTATGTGTCGAACTGCTTTGCTTTATCTTGGCCAGTTGTAAATGAGAACTTGTTCTCAACTTGCCTACCTGGTTAAATAAAGGTGAAATAAAATAAAAAAGTGTCAGTGGTACACAGCACCTTAAAGTGGTTAAATACCTCATCTTTAAACATGGCCAAAGCCATTGTAGAAGGGAAAATGAATGTATCCAGTGGAGAGGAAATGTCAAGCTCTCGCAGTAGGAGAGCGCTAACCTATGTGAATGAGGTCAGGCACGTCCGTGTGACAAGTGGGGATAAGGCCGGAGAGAGAGCTGTGTGCTGTCTGTCAGAGGCCTTACAAGATGTGTTATGATGGGAAAATCTGTGCCACAGTGTGCTGCTTGTGTGCCGACTCGCACTAAACTGTGCCGCCATCTGCTTGGAGACCGGACCAAACCACGAGACAACAGTGACCGAGACACACACACTCAAGATGGTCGCCTGACACCAACACAGCAACACAGAGAGCTGAGCTGCTACTCTACTTCTCAAGGACTCATGGCTGAAATATGGAACTGCTTTAGGTGGGACATGACACCAACATTGGAGCTTCTGGGAGATTGCCAGTTCAGTTCACACTTCCTTGGCCCAAACAGGATATTGAACGTACAGACTTCCTGTATAAGACTTTATTAAACCAAGCTACATTTTGTTTACAAAGAGAAGCAAAGTAAAGTCAGACGCTGGTCGCTGGCAATAAATTAAGAGTAGTTTAGGACCGCAAAGGAGCAGACTGGCCCTTCATGTTGTATTGTGTCCACATGGTGTATGAGGAGATGAGTGGACTGGTCCCTCATGTATAGGCTTTTCTCAGTTGTAGTTTCATGGACAAATAACAGAGATCTGAACATCAGATGGAGGTTTTTGGCTCTTCAGAGCTGAGTGAGAGTGGGAACCCCAGAGCAGCACAAGAGGCAGTCCTTCATAAGAGGATACTGTTTCTCCAAACTTGGCACTGACATAAAAGCCTCGCTCTAACACTGAAGTACGCGCACACACATGTGTACGCACACACACGGATACACACAAACACACACACACACACATCCACGCACGCATACACACACGCTTCTGAGTGACCAGGCTGCACACACAGACACACAGACACGCACACTCAGAGCGCGAGAGACACACACACACACACTGCAGGAAGCACTCCTATCGTGGACACGCAGAGAGCGGAGACAGCAAATACAACTTTCTGTCGACAGGAATAAGAAAAACAATCCCTGAGAAGACGGGGCTGCAGGAGAAAGAGCGAGACAAAGGCCTTCACTCTGTCAGAACTGATCTATCAGTAGAGCAACAATATGTAAGTGAGAACCATAGGAACATCACTGTCCTCTGCATGAGAGAAGGGGACAGAGATGGAGAGAGCCTGCAGAGAGCCAAGGAAAGCAGCAGTCAAACCCTCTCCAACTACGGGGACATCACAGGGTTTACTGGGGCCAAACATCTCTGTGGTGTGTACAACAGTCTGGGGAATGGAAGGGTAAAAAGGAGAGCTAGAATGAGCTCTCAGTACTTTACAAGAGGCCTCAGAGAGCAAATGGGGTATTTGGGAATAGGAATCCGTTGCCCAGAGGCCTAGGCTTTGCCAGAATGACACACAGAGGAGAGCGAGAGAGAGAGAGAGAGAGAGAG